>JASAMZ010014028.1:0-10547 GCA_030248115.1 Linhomoeus sp. GSCO2_2 | reverse complement strand
AAATAATGTACCTGCAGGCAGAGACGGCAGTTGCTGGCGCCACACCTATGGTAGTTTCGATAGGCGGTGTCACAAGAGAAGCAATAGCGATTGCTTGTAGTAGAGCGCAGCTTATAGACTTTCTGAAGCAAGGGTTGAACTCGGTAAAAGTGTTTATACTTTGTTTTAATTTTAATTTACCTTGAGCATCTTGAAATGCTCTTGCTCGTCATCATAGAACAAGGCCAAAGATTTCTCGGTGTGATCGGTCAGTCTGTGGTATATCCGTTCGCCAAGTTTGTCGAAAACGGCGATATTGTAGTTGGCGAACGGCTGCAGCGAGGCCAGCGTATCAAGTTCGGAAAAGCCAAGCGGCCCAGACTGAAGATTGGCAGCCGTCAGAAGGCCCTTTGCTTCCTTGAGAAACTTCTGCTTGCTTCGCTTGATGGCTCTGGCCACCTTGTCCCCGTGGTCGGCGTAGTACTTGGCCAGAAGCAAGGAACCAACGAGACAATAGCCAGCGTCGAGGCCGCACTCCGCTACAGTGCGCTGCAGCCGACTCTTGAGAGGACGGCCTTTGGAGCTAGACTGACTGATCTTCTCTGCCGCCTTTTCCCTTTTGATAGCACGCCCACTTCCAGTGGGATTCCCAATGATCGTGGCCGTCATGACAAACGGCTCATTCAGAGTGAAACGCTTGTTTGACTGTAGTATTCGCTTGACAACCGAAGTGATCGTTTCTGCCCCCATCGAGCCACACTCCACAAAGGGGACACTTACTAGGCCTCCAGGAAGGTCTTCACTGACCAATCCAATGCTTAGATAGTCGGAATTTGGGTTTTTGGCCAGTTGCTTGACTTGTTCCAATAGGTGAGCGAATACAATGTAGATTATGGCACCCAATTGTCCGCTGTTTCGTGGATAGGAGTCGACGTTTTTGAATTGAATTTGCAGTCTCAGAAACCTAAGTGGAAATTGTTCACGTCATGTTGAACAACGTTTGCAATAGTTGTATCGTCTCACCTGGTTTTGAAAGCTTTGGCATAGTTGTTCACAAGTACACTGTAGGAGTAGTAATCTTCGGCTGCCACTTGGCCTCCGGCGGCCGCGCTCGAACTACTACTGCCTTCTTGCCGTTCGTCGTCGTCGTCGTTTTCCTGATCGCTACTGTCGGAGTAGGGCACGAGGGGCGCGGCCGCAACCGGTGTCCATTCCACTCCAGACGGTTTGTGTTTGCGGTATAAGTGAGTGCCAAGATCTCCCGGAGTCAAGAAGGCGTCACCGCATTTGGGACATTCGAAGGACACCCCATCAATTTCGTCGTCGTCGTCGTGGTCGAGTGAAGGATTATAGGGCAGCCCGTGGATATTCCTAAGAAAGCAGTTTGTCGCGAAGGCAGCCAGCTAATATTGGTTGGCACCATATGTACATGTGTACCTCAGATGCGCATGTAGAGTCCCTTTGTTCTTGAGACTCGCCTGACACACTCTACAGTTGAGTCGTTGGGCTGTCTGACTGTCATCATTATCGCCGCTCCTGGCCGCCATCTCGATACACTTCTCACCCTATTCTACACTGCTTTCGGCGGAACTTTTCGTAGCAAGTGGAACAGTGTGTTCTTCTCTGCTTTGGCGTTCCCACTCTACAGTGCGTCGCAACCGTTATCAGTGTACATGGTTCATGAGGGAGTGCGCAAGTAAGGGCAAAAGCGCACGCACACATGTCAACGTCTATAGGGCGCGCGCAGACTACCTATCCTGATAAACGTGGGCGCCGCGCAGACCACCCATGCCAGCGGAGATACGGTAGCGGCCTCGCCCCGCGCTGCCGATAAGTGAGAGGGTACATACATAGCCATTGGAGAGATCGCCGTTTTGCAGTGCTGTCGATGACACGGCATGGCGACTACTGCGGTGGGGCTTCGTGCACTGATCCACAACCTCTACCAAGTCTTGGACATTATGACCGTGCAGAGAGACGCGCTGACCGACGAGCGAGACGAATTGCGACTCGAGTGCGCCCAACTGCGTGAACGAATCGTCTTTCTCGAGATGGAACTGAGAGAATTCGATGCGAGGCTCGCAACTTATGAAGCCATCGCATCTACCTCTGTGATCAACAAGGCAAATCAAGAGCAACACTAGATTTCCAGGTTCTGCTGATCGATTTCTTTGGTTGTGTAGCCCTTCTTGTGTAGGTAGTCGAGGAAGACTTTGGTTAGCTTCTTGACTTCGTCAATGTTGAATTGTACAGTTTCCGAAGCGAATTCTGCAACCGAGCCTCGACCCTTGGCGCTCAGCACCATGCCGCGTCGAACAGGATGCCGAACGTAGTAGAACTTGGCCTGGACGGAGAGGCACACCATCAAATCGTCTCTCTCTACATTATACAACTGTATGTACCACGCGAAGCTCTTCAGCTTTGGAGGGGTCGGTAGCTCGTGGATTTACGACGGGAAAGCACCAGCGCCCCGGGGCCTCGTCGTCGATTTTGGTGGCCTTGCTGTGGTCGATATCTGGCACGGGCACGTCGTAGCGCCCCTTCCAAGCTGTACAACGCAGCGTGTTCATGTTGCAACCTATATATATATTGTACAGGATGGCAAGCAGCAGACCTTCGTCGATCGACAATGGCCCATCTCCGCGCTGCCTTTTGGCTTCTGGCTCTTCAGCGCTGCCGAATTCCTTCTCAATTTTTGAAACAGCCTGCGCCACAGTCAGCGTTTGTTCAGCCATTTCTTGTCTTTTTGGGTCAAAATTTATGAGAACGACCGCGCGCAACGAGTTCTTTTAAGCATAATTTATCACTGCATTCGTTATCATTCTCCTCGTGCTTCCTCCTATCCGGTCCCTGGTCACGTGCCATCAATTGCCAATGGCGTCAGCTTCCGTGCAGCAGACGTCGTCGTCGTCGTCGTCGTCGCGCCCCAGGGCGATGACGGCCGTAGGTTTGTTGCTGTGGAGAGTGCAAGCGCAGCAGACGCACAAAGCCAGCAACGCGCCCAGCAGAAGAAGCGAGAAGGTCGAGAGACCCAGGGCCGTGGCCACAAACACCATCGCCGGCGTCGTTTCGTTTAGCAGCAGCATCCTAAAACGTTGGCATTTCCCCTTAACCCTCCCCTTCCCCTCCCCTCCCCCTCGACCACTCCTCGACCCCTCCTCGACCCAGGGGGAGGGGGAGGCGCCGCTGGCGGCGCCTCCCCTCTCTCTAGGAATGGGAGGGGAGGGGGGGAGGGGGAGGGGGTAGGAAGGGCCCCCCCCCCCCCCTTTCCCACCTCGTGGTGGTGGTATATATGCACGCCGCCAGAGCTAGAGACCTACAGATTTTGCACAATGAAGCTGTCTCAAGAGAAGAAGCGGGAAATAATCGAGCTGTACTTGGACAGCAGCGTGCCCGGCGCCTATGGGCCTCCCGCTCAATTCCTACGAACTCTAAAGGAGAGGAGCGGCCTCGAGCGCCTAAGGTTGGACGAGCTGAAGCGACTGCTGGTGGAATTTGTGCCCGATTTGACCACGAGACACCAGCAGTACGTCAGGTTCCAGCGGAGGCCCTACTTGGTGCCATCAATTGATTATTTATGGTCAATTGATCTGGCGTTCTTTTCGCCATCAATCCTGCGAAGCAATCGAATTGGCGGCCTATTGGTCTGCATCGATGCACTCAGCCACTACGTCTTCATTAGAAAAGTTCGAAACAAGAAGGGAAAGGAGGTCGCCTCGACGCTCGAACAACTATTCGATGAGAGCTACCGTACACCCACACGCGTCCAGACAGATCAGGGGAGCGAATTCCAGGGGGCCCATATGCGTCAACTGCTCCAGAGTCGACAGATCTACCACCAGACCGCCTATCAGCAGCCAAACAAAGCGGCGTTGTGTGAAATGGCAATCAAATTGCTCAAGACCTACATCTACCGCTACATGAAACAACACAAGACCAAGCGATTTATGGACCAGTTGGGGAATTTTGAACACAGTTTAAATTCCAGGTCGCTCGACCGTCTACTTGGCTTATCTCCAGTCGAGTTAGACTTTGCAAATCAGCATGTCATTGTGGAAAGATTGCGAAATCAAAGTGGCAAGTTGCCAAGGAATGACAGAGGTATAAAGCCGAATAGTCTGGTCCGAATCCAGTTGCCCCGCTCCGTTTCCCCCACCGCTCGCTTCTCCGAAGAGCTGTTCATCGTGTCCCGCCTGTTGGACGACCAACTGCCTGTGCTGCTCGAACTCACCGACCTCGCCGGTCAGCCGCTCGATCGCTTCTATTACCCAAGGCAAGTGCTCGTCGTGCAGCAGCCAACATGGACGCCGTCGCCAGACGCAGACAGCAGCAGCAACTGGTCTACATTGACTTTATAAGAACGACGGGGCGTTCACACTTGATTACGGAAGATGGTCGTTCGATCGATGTACATCTGCCATGCCGTGTGGAAGCGGCCAAGATTCAACTGGTGCGACTCCATGTGGTTAACTTGCCAACCTGGACCTTGAATCGACTCGTCTGTGTTGAGTTGGTGGGTGGTCCCCCTCTGGAACTGAGTGTGTATAATCAAGGCTTTCGTCCGCTGGTTGGAGCCGTCGTGGCCAGGGAGTCCAGTATCATTGCCGGCCCCTTCGAGTGGGTGGATTGTCAAATCATGGGAGATGGAGCGCCCTCCGATTCTTTCTCAACTATCAAGATTCAACTGGTGTGTGATGATCACGTGATACCACTCATTGATGCTGATAAGCCCGTACTGATGTTTTTGCTGTTTAAATTGTCTCACTAGTCGCGAGTTCAGTCACTTCGCTGATGTGTGCTATAAAATGCTGTGCGACTGCGAAGTTGTGGAACCGAAGTCGTCGTCTTTTGTCGCAAAACGAAGTGGTGCAAAGGCAGCGGCTGCAGTAGGTGCAAAGGCCAAACGCGCAGCCAAAGAAACGAAGAAGAAGAAGCAGAAGACGACAAAGCGGCCGGCTCCCAAGGGGTCGCAGAAGAAGGGTGCGACGACAAAGAAGACTGAGAAGAGGGGGAAGGCCACATCGGGGCAGAAACGGAAGACCGCCGCAGCTGCCGGTGGTAGCAAGTCCAAGCGCGCCACCAAGTGAACCAACATGTTTATGAATTTTCCTGGTTAGTTCTTTCTTTGTGGGCCCACAAACTCCCACCCGCTTCATTCGACCCAAACACCAACACAACAGGTGTCATACGCCCCAGCTGGCGAAATCAGAAATGGAAGAGCGCCCCAGGCACCAAGTCGATAATTGGCACACGCGATATTGAAATTGCCTCAACTGGGACTCCATTGCCGGCCAAGATATCGTCGTCGATGCGTCTGTCCTTTCAACTACCCCAAAACGAAAACATGCTATGGAATCCTGTGGGCTCAGCGCTGGCCATCAAGTTCCAAGTTTTGCGCGAGAATGGCACCAAACCTACCGAGCCATCAGAATTGACCTTCACCGTAGTGGCAGAGCCGTTGATCAGCACTATTCGCCATTTGTCAATCTACAGCCAGTCTCGCCTCGTGGCCAACTATCACAACTTCAATTACACCCAATACATGGAGAAGTTGCGGCTCGAGCAGACATACCTCGAGAGTTGCCTGAAATCTCTAACCGGCTACTACAGAGACAGAGTTATGATCGACATGCCTCAATACAATCCAGCGGCTGACTATCGCAGAGGTTTGTTGTCACCTACAGTGAGAGCCCTTCTCCGTTTGCATAAGTCGGCATTGCAGAGCGGCTCAGCGGAGGGCATGTATGGGAACTCGCTGGCCCTCTGCCGCTATTCCCATTCGGTGGCACCAATCACCTGCTGCCAACCGTTCAAGGGTGGAGCATTGAGCTCGACATGGAAACTCAGGGCTTTTGCATGCAATTTCCCGACGACGCTCCAAAAGAGAGCCTGTCGCTTCAGCTCTATGTGGCCGAGGCAAATTTCATCATGAACTCCGTTGTTCTGAAACAGCCATCACCATATGGAATGTCAACTATGCTCGAGCTGCCATTCACACGTGAGCTAGAAAACACTTCCACAAACTGCAGATACATAAGTCGACTTCGTATTGCAGAGAGGGAAATCGTCACATATTTGGCCAAGACGGGCTCCTCAACCACTAGTAGTGGGCTGATTCAGCTGCCGTCGAGACCGATTCGTGGCACGTTTGCTATGGTCAAGGCCGGCTCAGTGGATGGAGACAAAATGACCAACCCCTATTACTTTGAAAACCACTTCTACAAATCTGTATGTTTGCTCTTTGTTAGGACCTTTGGCACATTACAGTGCCACTCTGTTACAGGTGACCGCGTGTCTCGACGAGACAGAGTATGAGGTGAATGCGGGCAGTACGGCAAAAGTCGCCTTCAACAATGTCAGAAATTTGATGGCGGTCGCGCCCATTGGTGATTACGCCACAATGGATCGAGACCTGTTTAGTGAGGGCTTCGCACTCGTTGACTTCGACTTCACCCTTTGTGAGTTGAGGTGCAGTCTCAGCGGTGCAGCAACTTAGACCGGCTTCTACTCCTGTTCAGCACACATCAAGACGCCAAGACTGCTCGAAGATAGGGCCATTGCCAAGTCGTCGACCGGAACCACACTGACCATTGCCTCCGCCCACTCGAAACCTCTACCCACCGACATGGTTGGAATGATTGTTCTCTACACTCCCGCGATTCTTCAAATCAGTTCAGTCGGCGTTCGTATCACCTACCCTTCCGAAAGGGGCACTGATATTGATTGAGAGTCACGTGACTTTGTGCTTATAAACTGTGTTTGTCATCTGCGCTTGTCCATTTGTGCAATGCCACTACATTTCGAAAGAAGAGACCTTCTGCTCAAAGACTCTTCCCTTCTCATTCTGTTTGGTGCCACTCGGTCAGGGAAGAGCACATTTCTGGCGGATCTTGTGAAAAACTCTACTGATTATATTGTGAGAAAGCCAGAGAATGTACTTTGGTACTACAAATATGAGCAGCCTGAAGTGTTCAAACGGCTAAAGGACGAATCAGTGCACTTTATCCCATTCGACCAAGAGGTGCAAGGCCCTCTGGTGGACGATATTGACAGAAGACTGAACGAATTGGACGGATTTAGTCTCTGCATTGTTGACGACTTTCAGACTGTAAGTTCGATTTTAAGCATCCCCGACCTGTGACAGAGAGCTACAGTAGGCATCCTCCACTTTAGGATCTGGAAACAGGACCAAAGAGAAACGTCAATTTGGGTACTTGCGTAGCCCATCACAGACAGTGTCTCCTCTGTATCTCAGCGCAGGCAATCTACACGGGAGGGCACACGTTTCGACAACTCGTGCGCCAGGCGGTTCGTGTGATGCATGCAGTATTGGTGGTTTCAGCAGTCTCGTATATTCCATGTGTTGCAGGTCTACCTGGTGATTCTGGATAGTCCCAGGCTAGCAAGCTCGTTGCCCTACCTGAGCAGACAAATTCCCGGTGGTAACTTTCACTTTTTACCTGCAGTTGTGCAAGACTTGGACAGATACTCCCCACTTTTGATCGATTTGGATGGTGGCAGCGCCAGAGAAATTCGCGTGAGAACGCTGTGTCGCGATGCAGAGCAAACTGTCATCTACCAGCCAAAGACGGATGGAGAATAATAGGCGCTTTAAGAAGTTCCGTCTAATTCCTGCTGACGAAGACGAAGGTGCTGAAGCTGCCAGCGACAAGTCAGAGCAACCAGTTGCGCCCTCTGCGATGCCAGATTGGTTGGCTGACGAATTGGGCGACGACATTCGCTCTAGAGTTGAACAACTCTGGCCGTTTCTAACGTCGGTGGTCGACTTTGGCACGAGTGGGCAAGTTCTCTACCGAGATCCCTTCATCTATGGTTCAAGTGCTTTCACTCTGTTGCGTTGGGTATTAGGCGAGGAAGAGAAACGGCCGTGGGATGGTCTCAAATTTCTTCGACTGTTGATTAGAGCGGGCGCCTCCAAGTTAGTTCCTGACAGAATTCGCAAACTGTATGTCCCGCTGTTAGAGAAGAGTATCACTGATGCTAGTTCTGCTTCGTCGGCGGGCACCGCATTCCAATAGCCGTCACCTGATGTCCGGTTGTCAGCGACGAGGTGCGTAGCTGGTTGAGAAATTGTCCGACGATCGTTCTAGGAAGGCCCGAGTCGTCCTGTCTCAGAGCCACTCCTGTGCAATATGATTGGCATGACTTGTATTCGTTTAAGATTGTCAAGACAACACACCATCCATCACGCCAGTCACTGCCTGTTTGTAGAGCACAGCAACGACAGGCAGCGAAACGAATTGCAGCGTCTTGCGAAGCACTCGCTCCACATTCTCATCGCCCTCGCAGTTGAGCAGTATCGCCAGACGCTTCGTTTTCTCCTCCAAGGGGAGTCCCTCCAGAGCGAGAACTGCCAGAGCCATCTTCTTTCGGTCGCGTACGTACGTGTTTATGCTCCTTCAGCAATGCACTGCGCAACTGAGAAAGCCGGTGAACTTGCCAACTAATATCAGGGGAAAATGGCGCGTGGACAGAACGGCTAACCCGTTGTGAAACGCACTTCATCATGTGGATAGGCACTTCCAAACAGTAACAGAGTGGTTAACCAAATGTCGTGTGGAGATAAGGTTAAAATATAACTCTGAACGCGGAGAATTCTGCGTCTTTCTTCGTTTGGTATGGAGGTGATTGTCGCTGAAAATCAAACGGGCTTGCTTTCTGCCTACCTCAATCGTTTATTCCCCGGCAGAAGTCGTAAGCAACAGTGGAATGCCGCTCGGCCCCTAGTCGTTGGTTGCTGCTGCATTTACCGTTGTCGATTTTGTAGCCTGGAATATATCCTATGCGGATGTAGCAACTTCAACTCCTGTCAAGACAAGGCAAATGAGCGTGGCCGTTGCGTCGCAATTCCGAAACGTTCGCGGCTCGTGGGCCGCAAAGGCAAGATTGCAGATTGTCGTCTCTGCCACACTTCTTTCCACACGGGACCCTTTCTCTGTCAACTGTGTAGCCGGGAACATTTGATCTGTTGCCCGCTGTGCTACTCCAATCTGCACGCCGCAGCTGTTGAATTGGTCCAAAAGGAGAAGCCTCCCTGCTGCGCCTATGAGTGTTCAAACTGCACAAAGCTGGCCATCGTCTGCTCCTGCCAGACACCTGACCGTCACTACCCCGAATCGATCTGGCCGGAAATGATTGAGACGAAACAGGTGACCAAAAGTGCCTCCATTTGTTCAACGTGCGGCATGGCCCACCAGGCGCTACCACGCCATAGTTGCACCCGTTGCTCTGGTCGGCAATTCGAGACTCCGCCTCTAGGCCTGCCTATTCCTTCGACTCGAAGCTCTCCGATTATTCATGTGATGGCTGAAGAAGATCAAGATCAAAATAGTGATTGATTCCCACTGCATTTATTTTGGCTAGGCGTCTTCAAACCATGTAGCTTGAAAAATCAGACACTGTTATTGGTATCAACATTGACTTGCTCATCATCAGCCTTGCCAATGGGATTCTCTGCGCTCTGCTCTTCCTGTTCTATCGGCTCGCCATCTCGCTCGGCTTGCATGTTCATGAAGTAGGCGCTGACGTCCCCTCTCCGGGTAGTCTTCTCCCAGGCGACTGCTTCAACGACGGCTTCCAGCGTCAGCGTCTTGCGCTCTGGCTGTATGTCGACGATGGCCTTGCGAAGCACCTTTTCCAAGTAACCTTGCAAGGCGTCCTGGCACTCTTTCCGAAGAACTGGCTTTGAGCCGAGCCTCTTTGTAGGCCTAGTCTTGCGTGCGATGCGAACGACGGCGTTGGTGGTGAGGCAGTCATCCAGCAGAACGCTGGTTCGGTGTTGGCGGGCCATTTGCTTTCCTCGACTTGGAGGCGGCAAGAACAGGTCTGCGAGTCGCGGAGTTTCCATGTTCGTTCTTCAACAAATCTCGACCAACTCTGACTTGTGTAACTTTAGTGTGATTTTCGTCTTCCAAACCGAAAAGAGCGACAGGTTCAAACACGTTTGCTGATGCCAATGGCGTTCGTTCATGTAAGTGCAGCGTTGGTCTGTCTACTTCCTCCGGCCATCTGCCGAATGATCGCTGCGAAGGCCACCGTGACTCAACCAAACAGTAGGCAGCTCTAAACGTTCGTTCGGCGTTGTATAATATGGGCGCTATTAGAACGACACGGTTCGGAGAGAGCGGCTGGCCAAAGCACTGATAACGCAAAGCGGCATGTGCGTAGCGTACTCAGGAGGACAATGCGTTCACATGCTCGTCCGACGTGTTGTTAACCCTTTCGCAAAACAAGGTACAAGTTCAACAAACAGTTAATTAAAGCATGTGAGGGATACTGAATCGTATTTGGCAATCAGTGGATGATGCTGATTCTGCCCCTATGCCTCCCAACGTTGTACCACGGGCGTCTTAACTGGAATACCTAAGGTTAGCCTGAATAAAAACTGTTTGCCGACGGGAATACGGTATCTCAAAGCACAGCTTAGTGTACCACTGCACGTGCCGACAAAAGTTGGCATTAGGCTGCCCAAACGGGGCATTAAGCTACACAAAAGGCCAGCAACTGGTAACTTACGCGATGTTGGCATTAGCCTGTACCTAACTACT
>JASAMZ010014026.1:0-10000 GCA_030248115.1 Linhomoeus sp. GSCO2_2 | reverse complement strand
CAAGCAGGCTGGTGTGGTGAGAGGAAGTGACAACGAGCGAATTGGCAAGCAAGGCATTTGCACCGGCATCGGAGTATAAGTGAGTAACCGGCCGACTTTGGCAGGACGCCAGTCTTGCCTCCACTTGATGACAGGGCGATGCATACGCCGAGAGATCTCGATTCTCGAGTTACTTACTGGTTATTGCAGCACGCCTGAGTACTGGTCCCCGATGTGCAGAATACACTTATGTAGGTACCTACAGTATCTGCATCACATGGTCAGGCGGCTTGTCACTGCAAGCGCGAAGTCACTCAACCGCCGACTGCACACGTATCAACGATTGGTGCGATTCATGTCTGCCATCATTGTACTTATTCGCTTCATCACACTATCAATTTCTTCTTTCAAACCTTCAAAAGGGCCTGCACTCAAGCGAAAACCTTGCACGCTTCCCACATCTCGAGACAGCAGTTGTCGACCACCACTGGGGTTCGTTTCAGGAACTCGCAGTACTGCAACATGTTAGAGACACTTTCACTATATGGGGGCCAACAAAACGCACCGTCATATCACAAAACAACGCTTACACTCGGGACGTGCTTCCAGTGGTCGATGGTCTCGAAACGACCGGGAAACTTCTGCTTCAGTGTTGGCTCAAATCCGTTGTCGAAATTGTGGCGCACTTGCTCCATCCAATCCTTGCAAAACGGCTGGTCCGACTGGCCAGAGTTGCAAGGCGAGACTGCAAGTGCAATGCACCGAAAAGTACTTCAGTGCTCTAACAGTTCACAAATGAGAGCGTGTTGCGACTTGTGAGGGGGCACACAACATAACCGACACGCACGGAAGGAAACGTACCTACTTAGTCTAGTTGTACTCGCCGCGCTGGGGCGCGGCAAAAGTATGTAGCCGATTGGTTTGTGTCTACTATACTGTAGGTACCAACAGTAACTCGTTCCGCAGTGCACCTTACTACGTCCGTAGGAGAGGGAAAGGCACACACCTGGAACTTCGCAGAGCGGCTTTGGGTCTCTGTACCCAGTGTTAGCGCACCCCAAATCGGCCAGCTCGCCAGTGCCGTAGGCAACAGCGCAGTTCTCCACATTGTTCTCGATTCCATCCGGATACTCATTCGGTTCCCCAAGCGCCCAGTTGGCGTCCGTGGCGGGAACCTTGCTCCCGTCTTTGCCGTACCAGAACCAGCCCAAGCTGGGCGCTGATTGGTCGGCGTCTTGGGCGAGGCCAACCCAATAGAGTGGATCGCTGTCTGAACAGAATTGCACGGCTTGTCACTAAATTATTGATAATGATTTGCGTACTCCGTAATAGTTTGTACAAATAGTTTTAATAACAAACAGTCACTGTTTGAAGCAATTGTGCAGCAGATAAGACCCAAATCCGCATAATTCTCACCTGTGACGCGGTTCTTTGTAATAGGAAGGGTCGGAAGCGGAAACACTTTTTTCGTCCGCCCTCACTCCTCAGCCGGGCGACACCCTACGAGAGCTCGGCGTGCGTGCGTGCGTGCGTGCGTGCGTGCGTGCGTGCGTGCGTGCGTGCGTGCGTGCGTGCGTGCGTGCGTGCGTGCGTGCGTGCGTGCGTGCGTGCGTGCGTGCGTGCGTGCGTGCGTGCGTGCGTGCGTGCGTGCGTGCGTGCGTGCGTGCGTGCGTGCGTGCGTGCGTGCGTGCGTGCGTGCGTGCGTGCGTGCGTGCGTGCGTGCGTGCGTGCGTGCGTGCGTGCGTGCGTGCGTGCGTGCGTGCGTGCGTGCGTGCGTGCGTGCGTGCGTGCGTGCGTGCGTGCGTCTGTCACGCTCTCAGATATCGGCGTTGGGAAGTCGTAGAGATACAATCTTGGGCTCTACGGATAGCTCTCGACTCACTGATCGGGTCGCTTGGTATGGGTCGAGACTCCAAAATTTGAATTTTGCGAGTTACAGTAACCCGAAGGTCAAAACCGCAAAACTGCTCTAACTCGTTAATCTTACGCCGTAGAGCGGCAATCGACACGTCAGTGGAAAACGCTCGGCGTGCCCTTTCATGCGGCAGCCACAAGTTTTTATACTCCACAAAAATGTGGAGTATATAGCGTTTGTGCGCGAAACGCAGAAAATTACAGTCAACGGCGTTCGCGCGTGAAGCGGCCGATTTCCAAACGGTCTTTTGCGTTGGGTAGGCCTAGTAAGTGGGCAGGGTGCACACCAAACGGGGTCACGCTGCGGGACCCCGTTGGCGGGAAATTCAAAAATTTATTTTTTCAAAGTACTGAAAAAGGCATACTACAAGGTAGAACTCGAAAAAGTTGCATATAATGGTATATACTATCTTTTGATATGTTGTAGTACTTGATAGTGCCGAGTTGGCAAAAAAAGAATTGGATCGCTGCGGGACCAATTTTGGCGCCAAATTTGAAAAATTCGCGAATTTCGGCCCCGGGTCAACTTTGACTGGCTGCTGTGCGAGCTAGGTAGCAGCTAGAGCGGCGAGACCACTCTTGGTGCTCCTTCCCAGATGTCCTCTATCGAATGAGCCATGAACGGAGAAAATCGGACAAAACACAAAAAACTTTCTTACACTGCGACTTTTTCGACTCCGGGGTCGAAAATTGCGATTTTCGCGTTTCGGCGCCTAGAGCGCTCGAATGCGTCGCCGAATCGTTCCAAAAGTGGTTTCAAACGATTCTGCGCTTAAATCTGGCCCAGAAAAGTATTTTGGAAGAATTGTCGAAGCTACAGTATCCCTCCCGCGTCCGTTTGAATTGTGGGTGTCCGGTCGACTTTGGCAATATTATACTCGATTTTGGGGGTTTCGGGGGCGCTGATTACGAATTTGGCATTCGTTTAGCGATTAGATAATGTTTGAACGTACCTATAACGAATTCGCATGCCACCGTACCCCAAGTGCAGAATTTCGGTTCTGCGAGTCCATAGGAAGTTAGGGGTGTTGTATGTTGATTCTGGGGTATTCTGGGATGTAGATCACGAATTCGGCATTAGTTTTGCGATTGGGGGTGTCAGGGGGCCACAACAGCAGATGAGTCACCATGCGCAGGAGTTCAAATTTGTGGAGTATACTGCGTCCCCCGGACGACTTGCCTGCGTGCTCTTTCATGCGGCAGCAATAAATTTTTCAATCACGCAAACACGCACCACGAAAAACGCCATTCTCGAGATTTTAGTGCTAAAATCGCTCTAACTCGCTCAACTTGCGTCGTAGAGAGACGGTCTCGAGCTTACTGGGTAGCTCTCAGTCTCGACTCACTGATCATTTGCTCTCCCATCGGTTGAAACTAAAAAAAATTGAATTTCGCGAATTAGAGTAACTCGAAGGTGCAAAACCACAAAACGGTTCTAACTCGCTCGTCTTCTTACGTCGTAGAGCGGCAATCGACACGTCACGTGAAAGCTCTCGGCGTGCTCCGTCAAATGTTTGTCAAAACGTTGACAAGTTTTTGTCACTTTTTTCGCCCGGCCTCAGCCGGGCGAACCCCTACGAGAGCTTATCGTCCGTTCGTGCGTCCGTTCGTGCGTCCGTCCGTCACGCTCTCAGATCTCGTCGTTGGAAAGTCGTAGGAAGGAGATCTTGGACTTTATGGATAGGTCTCGACTTACTGAGAATTGCGCTAAGAGGTTTCGAAATTCAAAAGTTTGAATTACGCGCGCTACAGTAACCGGAAGGTCAAAACTTAAAACGGCTCTAACTCGCTCGTCTTACGTCGTAGAGCGGCGCGCGATAGGTCAACTAAAAGGTCTCGACGTGCTCTTTCGTTTGGCATTAAAACTTTTGTTAATTACGCAAACACGCAACACGAAAATCGACATTTTCGCGTTTTTAACGCAGAAATCGCTCTAACTCGCTCAGCGTGTGTCGTACGGAGACGATCATGGGTTAGTTGGATAGCTCTCGACTCACTGATCATTTGTTCTTCTATTGGTCGAAACTCAAAAGTTTGAATTTCGGGAGCTACAGTAATCCAAAAGTTTAAAACGCAAAACTTATCCAACTCGCTCGTGTTCCGTCATAGAGAGACGATCTTGAGTTCGTTGAATAGGTTTCGGTACACCGATAATTCCGTTAGGAGAAATCGAAATTCAAAAGTTTGAATTGCGCGGGCTACAGTAACCTGAAGGTCCAAAACGCAAAACGGCTCTAACACGCTCGTCTTACGTCGTAGAGCGGCGTGCGATAGGTCAACTAAAAGGTCTCGACGTGCTCTTTCACTTGGCGTAAAAATTTTGTAAATTACGCAAACACGCACCACGAAAAACGACATTCTCGCGTTTTTAGCATAGAAATCGCTCTAACTCGCTCAGCGGCGTCGTAGAGAGACGATCTTGAGTTGTTGGATAGCTCTTGACTCACTGATCATTTGTTCTTCTATTGGTCGAAACTCAAAAGTTTGAATATCGCGAGCTACAGTAACCTAAAGGTTCAAACAGCAAATGGGCCCTAACTCGCTCGTCTTACGTTTGAGAGAGGCATTCGTTCGACCGTTTGAAAGCTTGCGTGGAGGCAGTTGTTGAACGGTCATTCCTAAAGAAATACTTTTGTTTTTTTAAACCCTTGTCTTACGAACAACTTTGTCTGCTAAAAAAATTAATCCCGGGCGATCCCAATGTTGCCTTGCAACAACCGCTCAGAAATGCGTGTGTCTTGCTAAAAAAAATTAATACCGGGCGATCCAATGTTGCCCTGCAAGAACCTCTCAGAAAGGAGCGTGTCAAAAGTAGCGCATGAATAGTGGGCTCCGGGCGGGCGCGCGTCATATCGGAAAGGCTTCGAAATACTTTACAAAAGTATCCACTCTTTTACTCTTCCACTTGAAAACACTCACAAACCACTCTGTATTAATAAAACAACTCAACTTTTTTAAAACAGCTTGTTTAAAAGCGTTGCTTGAAAGAGGGATGTTCTTGCTCTAAAAGCCAAATTGCGGGCGAAATCAATATTGCTAGGCAATACCCTCTTGCGAAGGGGGAGCGCGTGAAGCGGAGCAATACGGGCGATGAGCTCTCGCACTCTCTGCAGAAAGGACGCAACTCTTTGCAATGTCAGTCAGAATACAAACTCAACTTTTTAATACCGGA
The DNA here is from genome assembly GCA_030248115.1 of Linhomoeus sp. GSCO2_2. Classification (NCBI taxonomy): domain Eukaryota; kingdom Metazoa; phylum Nematoda; class Chromadorea; order Monhysterida; family Linhomoeidae; genus Linhomoeus; species Linhomoeus sp. GSCO2_2. The sequence goes on along the minus strand of JASAMZ010014026.1, from coordinate 4,935 downwards.
GCCTGTTGCCGCTGCGGCGCCATTTTGTTTTATGATGAAACATTTCATTACAACGAAATGACAATTTTGTGACGAAAAGGCTCAAAGTCGTCAAATAATTCTGTCAGTGGTGTGTTTAAGCAATCTGGTACAGTTTTTGAGTGAGCGCTAAATTTGTATCTACTCTGGTATCCCCAGTGGCCGCAGAAGTCCGCCCTCCCCCATCCAAATTCTTATAGCCTGGATCCGCCACTGTTCCACAACCACCCAAGACGAACTCACTCGTTTGGACGAGGCAGAGGGGCACGTAGAAGGTGGCGAGAACGCACGTCGCGTCCACCACTCGCTTGCTCGTCGCGTGGACGGCGCCGCAGTTCTGGCCGTTGTTTTCGATGTCGTCGCCACCGTCGTTGACATTGACTCTAGCCAATCGACGTCGTCGTCGGCGGCTTCCTGCCCCCCGTCGACGGTCCAGAACCAGCCTTCCTCCGGACTCACCCGATCGGCCAACTGGGTCAGTCCGATCCGGTAGTATTGGAAGGTGTTCCCCGCGTTGTCTGCAAGGCACACCGGCGCAGAATGACCAATAGATGTTAAATGACCAAGGTGACCGAACTTTCAGTTTCAGTATCACGTATGGCATTTCCAAATTCAGTTTCGTGACTGAGTTTCAGTTGCTCAAGGTCGCAAAGTCGCAATCAATTTACTAGACCTTGTTTGCTTGCTGATATTTACAGATTTGTCAAATTCTCTAAACATTTGTTTGCTTGTTTGCACGATTGGTGGCTACGTTTGAACAAATTATCCATGTACGTATCTTGGTACAGGAATTAACAGGAGATTGTCAGCAAATATGCATGATAAGCTTCGCAAAATATGTGGCAGCATCAAATAACAGATTCAGTTACTGCGTCATCGCTAGCTTCACGTCAGTTTCATTTTCGATCTATTCATTGTAACTGAACGACGCGTTCGCTGTGTAAGAGAAACGTCCTGCCTATTACAAAGCTGCATCGCATTAGCCAAGCGCGCCTGTCGCCACCTGGATGGCTGAGAACGGCGTCGAGTTCTTGGGGGGTCACTCGGAAGGCGAGTTGACCGCCCCTCTCTTGGCAGATTGTCTGGGCGTCCGCGTGATTAGACTGGCTGGGAATCACCAACAGGCAGCGTCCATTCAAGAAACTGTGACAGGACGCGCCTGCAACAAGGCAGATTACTCGCACGGATTATCCTTGAAGTGTAGTACAAGTGCGGTGGATTCTAGTACATAGATGCTCCCGTCAATGGCCGTCGACCACGGCCATTGCCTGATGGACTGGGCAACAGCCGTCACCCAGCAAGTTCCACTAGACTTTCCAGTTTCCATTAGTGGCCACGCCAATTGGAAAATGTACATGTACCTATTTTAGGCATCGTCAGTCAGCAGGCCGTATGTTCGACACCCCGTCAACTGCCTCTACCCCATTACTCGCCTAGGTTTCTCTCCAGAACCAATTGGTGTTCCGCGGCGGTCGTTTGTGTCGCCAGCGACCCTGCCATGTCTCGGCAACGTTGATGGGCGGTCGGGAAGTCGACGCTCTCGTCTACGACCACCAAACAGCGATTGTTTAGCGAGCTGTGGCAGTGACCTGTCGTGAATGCGCCATTGTTTACGTTGGCAGACTTGCAGTAGAAAGGCCAAACTGTCACTCTTACCGTATCTGGCGCAGAGCGTGAAGTTGGCAGGGCGCGTCATCATGCGCGCCTTCTTGGCCGAGTAGTACTCGCCCCTCCAGGAGAACCACATTATGCCCTGCGCATAGGCGACGTTACACAACCCATCGGTGGGGTAGGGACCGTTGGGGTTGCCTTGGAAGCAGGATCCGAACCAGAAACCGCTGAACTGTCTCACATGTTGCAGGCAATTGTCGTCTTTCCGGCAATTGCCTGACGGACCAGGCAATAGCCGTCTTCAACGTGAAACCTGACGCAAGCGCTAGCATGAAAGCGTCTGATAGCTAGCTGCTGACGTGAAACTGTGCCGATCGCGCTTGGCGCGTCTGCTCAGCTGAAGCTTGGGCTCGTCGGACTGCAACGTGGCTCAGACTCACGTGATTAATGCAAAGAATGGAGAAGACGGCCATTGCTTGGACATTCAAACCGCTTGTAGCAGTGCAACGGCGTCGGCCACTGCACTCTGCACCTGTTGTAGATGTTTGCGCAGTTTTGAGAATCGGTGTCTTGGTCGCGGTCCCTGGTCGTGAATCTCAGCCCGTTGTGGTGCCCGAGGGAGTCGCCGGCCGAGCCGCCCACGAACGGACCTACAGTCAGTCGGTAGCCGCTGGCCGCGTCCTCCACCTGTGAAGCATAGCGCACTCAACGTCTCAACTTACTAACTGTTGAACGTCGTTATTATTGTTACGCTACTGTCGTTGTTGGCCCTCACCACTGCAGTACCCTTGCATACTGTACACTCTGCTTGAGCACAACACTGAAACGTGCTCCCTTCAACCTGAAAGTCGGAGTATTCCGCCGTCACAGTGACGTCGTCGCAGCCTGTCAGTTCCACTCTTAGTTCTCCTGGCCGCTCATTGGTCAGACTGTGGATCGCGTCGAGGCCTAGCCAATGGGCGCCCGACGGGCTCCCAAACCCTGCTTGGTACTCAGCGTATAGGCGATTGAAGTTCAAAGTGTCATTGACGGGTCGGCTGAACGGAACGCTTTCACACTTTTGCGTCTACCAAGACGCGGATTCCAAATGTCAGCACTTCTGAAACACCGTCCACCCTCCGCCGTCAGTCTCCATGTCACAATAGACGCTTCTTGAGGGATTAACACCGTCGCTTATTTCGTAGACTCCACTTTTCCTGATATTGTGATGGAAGTAGAGATGGGCGCAGCTCGCGTTGCTGCTAGTTTCCAGGGTGAACTGGCATTCACTCTTTGCGTAGCTCGTCAGAGTTGCAAGGAGCAGGGCGAGCGATGGATTTGTCTGTATGTGGCTCTTGTAAGATCGCGAAGAAAGTTGTTTTGAAAAGAAAAGAGTGCACGCTTGTCATTGGATGGCAAGACTGCAACGGCCAGCGAGTGACATCCGCAGGGATTCCGACAGGCGACGTTGCCTAGATGCGCAGCCAGTCGAATGGTCGAGCCTTCGCTTGAAGGGACAATAATGTTTGAGCAGCTCTGAGACTTCTGCCAACTACCTACCGTGAATGCGCCAACAAGCCCCCCCCCCCCCCTTCCCTAAGTTCCCTTCCGTAACTTCTTCATCGACCAGCTGTCGAGGACTGAGGTGTGGAGGGTGGGTTTATTAGAGTGCGTATTTAAACTTTTTGCTTCTTGGTAACTGTAAATACGCGAATAAGCCCCGCCGCCCCTTCCCTACCGCAACTTCTATGACAAGCGACACGTCGAAGACCAAGGCGTGGAGGGTGACCTAATAGAGTATTTACAGTTTGTCTCTTCTGCCCCTCTACTAGAAATATACATTGACATCGCCTTGTCGGAAGGTCGGCATTGGTCGCACGCGCGCACACATCAAGTGACGCTTCCATTCGCGTTATCCGAGCGTAATAGGCAAGCGTATTGGCCTTGCAACACACAGTCATTCAACAGTGGTGCCTATAGATGTATGTAGGTTACGACGTCTGGGTAGCACGCAGAAACAACCACATTTGTGCAATCTCAGATCGTAGTCTTGGATCACGGCGGCAATCACAGAGCTCTTGGAAGTGCCAAAATATGTCTCATACAAGTCCTAAGAGTTAGAATTTCACGAGATGCTCGGCACACTGCTCCCACATCTTGTGACAGCAGTTATCCAGGGCTGCGCTGTTGTGTCGCAGAAAGGAGCAATACTGAAGATAGGAATCCCACTGAAAATTGTTGTACGAAGTCAAAACGAATACTCACAGTCTAACACTCACGCTCTCCGCGTAGGCTGCAAGTGAGACGGAATGATCCGTGGGAAACTTCCGGTAAAACTCGGACTCGAATTCGAACACCCCTTTCATTAGTTGACCTTCCCAGTCAGCACAGAAACTGCGGTCGAGTTTGGCTGGGTTGCAGGGCGAAACTGAAGCAACTTTGCTGGATCCGACAGACGCACGCACGCACGCACGCACGCACGCACGCACGCACGCACGCACGCACGCACGCACGCACGCACGCACGCACGCACGCACGCAGGCACGCACGCACGCACGCACGCACGCACGCACGCACGCACGCACGCACGCACGCACGCACGCACGCACGCACGCACGCACGCACGCACGCACGCACGCACGCACGCACGCACGCACGCACGCACGCACGCACGCACGCACGCACGCACGCACGCACGCAGGCAGGCAGGCAGGCAGGCAGGCAGGCAGGCAGGCAGGCAGGCAGGCAGGCAGGCAGGCAGGCAGGCAGTCAGGCAGGCAGGCAGGCAGGCAGGCAGGCAGGCAGGCAGGCTGGCAGGCAGGCAGGCAGGCAGGCAGGCAGGCAGGCAGGCAGGCAGGCAGGCAGGCAGGCAGGCAGGCAGGCAGGCAGGCAGGCAGGCAGGCAGGCAGGCAGGCAGGCAGGCAGGCAGGCAGGCAGGCAGGCAGGCAGGCAGGCAGGCAGGCAGGCAGGCAGGCAGGCAGGCAGGCAGGCAGGCAGGCAGGCAGGCAGGCAGGCAGGCAGGCAGGCAGGCAGGCAGGCAGGCAGGCAGGCAGGCAGGCAGGCAGGCAGGCAGGCAGGCAGGGAGGCAGGCAGGCAGGCAGGCAGGCAGGCAGGCAGGCAGGCAGGCAGGCAGGCAGGCAGGCAGGCAGGGAGGCAGGCAGGCAGGCAGGCAGGCAGGCAGGCACACGCACGCACGCAACAACTAACTAACCAGTCATCTGGCACGCACGCAAGAACCAACTTCCCTCACCCGTTATCTGGCACAGTGGGTTCATTTTCCAGTCACAAGGATAGTAAGTCATTCTTCCCAGCCCCCAGCCCATGAGG
>JASAMZ010014025.1:0-28386 GCA_030248115.1 Linhomoeus sp. GSCO2_2 | reverse complement strand
ATGACGAGGTCGAAGGCGATGTTGACGAGTGAGATGAAGACGAGCGTGCCGTCCAGCATGTTCCACTTGTTCTTGAAGTAGGCGTTCTTGCCGCAGACAAACCCAAGCGCTACCACCTTGATGGCCATCTCCACGGCGAAGATGACGGTGAAGAGGTAGTTGGTGGCGTCGAGGAAGGCGCGCTCGAAGCCGTCCTTCGGGATCCGGGGCCGCTCCATGGCCAGCGTGATGCAGTTGAGGCCGATGCAGAAGAGGATGCCGTAGTCGAACCACTTCTTCCCCACCAGGTAGACGCAGAGGGCGTGCAGACGACTGGCCGGCGAGAACAGGAAGAGGGGGTAGTCGGAGCGACGACTCAGACAACTCCGCCGGTACCACTGGCGGAGGCCCAAGCAGCACTGAAGAGATGGCAATAATAGTAATAAATATATCTACATACATACAACAAAATGTAATGTCATGCACAGGCACCTCTTCTTCCATTTCCTCTTCTTCCAGCTGCTTCTGCAGCTGCTGGCTGGCTTCCATCAGTTTGTCGCGTGCGTAGGCCTCCAGCAGAGCCCTCCTGCCGTGCACCTTGCAGTACGGACTGTAGGACATCCGCCTGCCCGACCAACTGTTTCCCCTCCTCAGCTGGCCCTTTCGCTCGGCCAACTCCAAGTCAGGTGTTACTTCTTCTCGGTGGTGGTGTTGCGCTCTCTCCAACCAGCTGTCGCTTCTGAAGGAAGAGAAAAAACGTAGTTGCAGTATTGGATGGGTGCGCGACCGTCTCAGTCTGTCGTCTCACTGGTCGAACGGCCTGTTCTCTCTCTTAGTGGAACTCAGTGGCGGCGACCGACGGACGTCGAGTTCCTGCCCGGTGGGCAGAAGGCTAGTCTGCTCCTGACGCAACAAGGACGGAAGCTCCAGGTTGCGCGGCGGTGACGGCACGCGCGAGCGGTGGATCTGAGGAGCTGCCGATGCCGCTGTGGTCAATCGGCCGTTGCAGTGAGAGTGCGAGTCGCGTCGGCGATCCGACGGCGCTCTACTGGTTAGCGACCTGTGGACGGTGGACTTCGTTACAAAGACAATCACGGTAGCGAAGCGACTGTCGCCTTCTTCCCGCTAACCCGACAGCTTCCAAGGCCTGTGAAAGCACTCCGTGGTTGTCAGAGTAACGCCGGCGCCAGCGCAGGGCGTCGACGTCGTCGTCATCCAACTCGAGCAACGCTCGATTGCGCTTGAAATATCTCTGCGTCCGGAGAGAGGGATGGCGCTCAGCCCGATTTACCATCGTCCTGAAAACCATTGGCTGTTATGGTATAATAGAGCTATCTGCGTGCAATTATCATATTAATTTTGCGTGTACGACTGCCGCACCCTGACTGGCTATGGTGATTGGGCCTGACGTTGGTCAAAGAACCGGTGTGCAGTGTCGTCTGAGGGACGGCCAACGATGTCGTGATGTTCTCTCCGCCGTGGCGCTCTGGGGACAACTCCAAGGGAGGGGCAGGAGCGGAAGCCAGAGATCGACCCGCAAGCTGAGCGTGGGAGAAAACTTCCAAATACATAGGCCTGGTATACACAATGCACACCTTTCTCCTTGAGCCGACTCACTGATTCGGCTGAATTGGTGAGCCAAAGCAGTTGGTCAGAGCGCGCGGTGGTGGAACTCCCAAAAGGCAGACGAGGAGATCCGATTGGGGTGGCCGACGTCTGGATGATGTGCGGCGGCGGTGGAAGAAGCGCCAGCGGCGCCGCATGTGTCGCACTGAGTTCGGCGGGCGCCAGCGTCGGCAGGGAGAGTATCTTGGCCGCCGACGGCCCCGTGGAATCGAGCGGCGGCCAGTGACAGCTGCAGAGGTCGCCAGAGCCGCCGTCGCCACCTTCGGGAAGATCGTCCCCCAGCCAGGGAGGCAAGCAGTTCTGACTCGGCGTTCGATAGAGCAAGAGCTCGTTCTCGCGCCGCTTCACCTCGGCTTCCTCCGCTGCGAGCCGGGCGGCCTCGGCCTCCTACAGAGGACAACGTGGTTGCCACTTGGAACTGGGCACTTATTCGAGGAGGCCTCTTTTACGATGTAATACGGTACATGAGCAGAGGAGAGTGACGGACCTGTTGTCTCTTCTCGTCCTCCTTGCTCTCCTGGAACCCTTCGACCAGAATGGCCACCAGCAGATTGAAGAGCACGTAGTTGCCGAAGGTCATGAGCAGCACGAAGTAGAGGGCCGCCCAGGGCGTCGTCTGCGCCATGCCGTTGAACAACACCATGTTCCAGTCCTCTTGCGTGAGAATCTGAAGTGCCCCGCGCCATACATACAATATACCCTACGCAGAGTATCCGATGGCTTACAGGGAAGCTCACCACCGAACGACGACCGCGTGCGCGCGACGATACCAAACACCAACGCACACACATGTAGCTACTCGCCGTGTGACAACGGCTGGGCTGCTTTACATGTAGCTTGCGCAACTCTATGATACACAACTGGAAGCGGCGACAACATCGAAAGGAGAGGGCAGCACCTTGACGCGACATCGATACAGAGTGCAGTGCTTGTGCAGATGTGCGCGGAGGCTGCGGCGGTGCGTGTAGGTGGGACAGTAAGCTACGATGGCGACGACGTCCAAGTGTCCCACCTGGAAGACGGTGACGGAGGACTGGAGGAATGTGTCGAAGTTCTTCCTGCTGCAGGCGCAGCCGCTGTGGGGGTCGCGCAGTTGGGTGCAGTTGCAGCGGCCGCCGTACGGGTCGTTGCAGAACTTGCCGCCGAACAGCACCATGCCCAGCAGACTGCAGCAGCAGCGAAACGGTAGGGAAGGGCACACGTACAGACGCACGCACGCACATAGACACTTCCCGGCGCGCGCTCTCTAACTCTGCGACTTCTGCTCGCGCATCTTCCTCTTCTCCGCTCCTTATTGACTGTCGGCAAATGTATACGTATACCATCTGTAGCGCCGAGCCATTTCCGTCACGACCTTAAATTCTTCAGGAACTCTCTGAAGAGTACATACTGTACGAGCTCACTACGGTAGAGGGGTCATGCGACCCAAAAGGATAGCAGCCACGATCGCATGGAGAAGAGCAGCAAGGCAGTTGCGATGCAAGCGAAACGTGCAGAAGCGGCACAAGATGGCAGGCAGTCGGGCAGCGAGCGATTCTCTTTCGTCGGAGCTTGCCGTTGAGGCGGTTGCAGCAGCAGCTGCTGCAGCGACGGCAAAGGCGTCGGTAGCGGTGCAGAGAAATTGGGGGACGCAAAAGAGGGGTGTGGGCGGTGGTCTTCTCCCCCCACCTGAAAGACGGTGATGAGGGCCCAGAGCAGGGAGTCGAAGTTCTTGCGCTCGCACTTGCGCTGGGGATTGCCGAATTTGTCCTCTTCCACTTTGCAGAACTTGCAGCCGAACAAGTTCATGCCAAGGATGCTGCAGTGAGAGAGAGAGAAAGGGAGCTCAGGCAGTGAGTGAATGCGTCAGTGTGTGTGTCTGGGGGAAGGCGACTCCCAGTTACGGCGAGTTAGTGTTCCTGGTGTTACCGACAACGTGAGCAAGCACTTGCGCTAGGTAAGATTGCTAAGGTTGCTTTTGTCAAGCAGTCCAATAGAGTAATAACAAAACGAGCGAAAGAATCCAGTCATCCGTGTCCAAGTGAGTGACGAGTGGCAGTCATTTCTAACCAAGCCAAGCGCCAAGGTCAAGTTATTTTTTATTATCCTCCTTAGGATTAGGACGTGGTGAACCGCTGCCTAAATATGAATTATGTTTGACGTAACCTACACAATTCGTATAAAACATTTGTCACCTAATTTCAGGTCGACTTGATCACAAAGCGACTCTCAAAGGTGGTGGAATGTGCAACAACCACTCAAACACGACACAACACGGGCACGACTATAAGCAGAGAACTACCGTACCTCGACTTAACCAGAGTAGAAAGTCTAGGGGTTAATTAACGATAACAGCGCTGTCCTGCATACATTACATTGCGCGTATCTGACACACAAATACATAGGTAATATATCTGTTTTGAACGTAAAACAAAATTGCTGAAAGCGAGAGACACCGAGACCAAACAGAGAAGCAGAAAGTGGGCATTGAGAGATTATGACTCTGTCGCCGGCGTAACCTGTGAAGTTGGGATGTGATAGTCCAAAGAAAAGTGGTACAAAGAATGATATGTCGGGCGGAATCGGAAGACGGTATGTGGCAAGTAATGTATATGTGTGTGTGCCTGCTGTATATGTACATATGGTACCAAAATGTCAAACACTTCAAAAGGTGTGACGAAAGGTAGAACTGCGTCAGGCGGAGTCGTTGTCGTAGATTAATTATGTACCTGAAGATGAAGACGAAGAGGACGAGGAGTCCGAAGAAGACGGTAACGTTGTCCATTGTGCGCAGCATGACCATCAGCTGGTAGCGAAGGGCCGGCATGAAGCGCACCAGCTTGAGAATTCGCAGCAGGCGGAACGTCCGAAGCACCGATAGGCCGCCGCCGGCACCCTTGAAGATCTCGACCAAGCTGCAGAGGGAAAGGGATGGATGGACGTGACGGATTCGCGGACAAAGTAGCACAGGCGGCGGCGACCTCAAGGCGACGATGGCGCCGTCGAAGACGTTGAAGCCGTCGGAGAGGTAGCCGAGCGGCCCTTCGGCGATGATCTTCAGCACCATCTCGACGGCGAACAGCGCCGTGAAGATCAGATTGCTCCACTCAAGAATGTCCGTCAGCGTCTCCGGCTGCAATGGAGACTGTGGAGAAACGTGTCGCTACACACCTACTGGCTCCGCTTTAGATTCGACAGTAGAGAAGACATATCACTGCCGTGCGTAGCGAGACAACGAACGACAGTGGTTGGACGCTGGTAAAACATACTAGCAAACAACATTCAACATATTTTTAAAATAATTTAATTGCCATATTTAATAATAATAATAATAATAATAATAATAATAATAATAATAATAATAATAATAATAATAATAATAATAATAATAATAATAATAATAATAATAATAATAATAATAATGATAATAATAATAATAATAATAATAATAATAATAATAATAATAATAATAATAATAATAATAATAATAATAATAATAATAAAAATAATAAAAATAATAATAATAATAATAATAATAATAATAATGATAAAAATAATAATAATAATAATAATAATAAAAATAATAAAAATAATAAAAATAATAATGATAAAATAATAATAAAAATAAAAATAATAATAATAATAATAATAATAATAATAATAATAATAATAATAATAATAATAATAATAATAATAATAATAATAATAATAATAATAATAATAATAATAATAATAATAATAATAATAATAACAATAACAATAACGACAATAACGACAATAATGACAATAATAATAATAATAATAATAATAATAATAATAATAATAATAATAATAATAATAATAATAACAATAACAATAACGACAATAACGACAATAATGACAATAACGACAATAACGACAATAACGACAATAATGACAATAACGACAATAATGACAATAATAAAACGAATATAAAACGAATAATAAAACGAATAATAAAACGAACAATAAAGCGAAAAAAACATAACGAATATCGAATCAACAACACAGTGAATACACTATTAGTTTTGCTGTATTTGTGATGAAACCTGTTCGTGGTACTCGACGCCCATGCTGAGTGTGTTGACCAGAATGGCGACGAGAATTCCTCGAGTGAAGTGGTCGCCGTCGACGAACTCCTTTACCAGTCGACGGAAGCGAGCAAAGGGCGTCAGCTTCTCTTCCTCTGCGCCCAATTCGTCTTCTCCCAAGACGAAGGAGCGCCTCTAAACGGGCCGAGCGGCATGTTCTGCATCGTTGGCGAATAGAATGCTTCGCGAAGCGTGAGACGCTTGGTGTCTTGCCTTGACGGCCAGCTGCTCGGTGTTGTCGGCCGCCGTGACGGCTTCTGAGCTGGTGGAGCGAATCTGGTGGTTCCGGCCCTCGGTCTCGTCGTCGCCGTCGGAGGAACTGGCGGTGGTGGTTGTCATCTCGTCCGAGGCGTCCGCCTCGTCGTCGCTTTCGCTGCCCTCGTCCTCGCCGTCCTTGTCAGCGAAGCCGATCTTGGACGTGCGCCGACTGGACTTCGGCGAGCTGCTCCGTGTGCTGCTGCGCTCTGCGATAAAAACTAGTACCGTTATTACAGGACTTAGGCCCACAGTGTGTATGGCCGCCGAATGGACGAACCCAAAGAGGAGAGTCCATCCGGGAAGCTCCGCTCTATTCCGTCGGGCGTGATGACTAGCACGGTGTCGGATCCGCTGAGTGTTTTCCGGGGTATTATGCTGGCCGGCGTGTCGTGTGGCTGTGACAGTTCCACGGCGAGTGAGTCGGCGGGCTCTTGGGGGCCAGGAAAGCCGGCTTGGCTGGACGAGCCCTCAGTGGCCGTGTAGTAACGGGTGGAGCTGCCGGCCACCGAGCGGCTATGGTTGGAAGGGGAGTCAACGCTGCTTCCAGCGGGCGCCAAGCGAAACAGAGGAGGCACCACTTGCAGACTACTTCGCTCGACGCCGTCCATCGTCGACGTCGAAGACTGCCGCCTACATTTAGTGAAAGAAATCTTGTCAACGTTGGTAAGAGATCTAAGGTTACTTCGCGGTCTTGCGTTTTGCTATCGTAACTACTATAGTTGGCAAGCACTCACCTGTCGAGGCGAAGGGCGCCGTCCACAGGGCTGGACAAGGCCACGTCGGAAGAGACTGCGGTTGCATCGTTGGGGGAAGTAAGTGAAAGGTTCCCTTGGTGGGAGCGCGAAGAGAGATAGGGCGGAGACTTGGGCGACTGGCGCACTTCGGTTTGTTTGGCAGAGGACCTTCGGCGCGAGCGGTTCTCCTTCCGCCGACGGCGCTCTTGGATTTCGCTGTCCGTTCGCCGCCGTCTCTTGCGCCTCTTCGGCCTGTGCTGCTGCGTCGTCGTCTGCTGGTCGGACGGTGCCGTGGCCGCCGACGGCAGCAACGAGTTCGACTTGTTCTCCTCCTCCGCAGGGGCTGCGTCCTCGCTGACACGAGTCTCGCCGCCGCTGGCCTCCTTCTTCCGAACTAGACTGCTGTAGACCTGGACGACTTTTCTCTTCGACTTCCTCCCCAGGTGGGCGATGTACTTGACGATGGCCGCGTAGATCCCTTCCGACTGGCCCTGCTCCTGCTCTGCTTGCGCTAAAAGGACGCAACCGCCACTCGAAGGTGATTGGGCGGCCGCTCAGCAGCATTCTCCATGTACATAGTCGCACTGTTAAACGTTTTATGTATGCAGCCGGTACGAGGTATGTACATACGAAACATATGCAGTAGCAATCTAGCGACCGAAACTCAGCTAGCGTTTATTTATGCGTGCAAAACGGAGAAATTAGGCAATTTGTAGTCGTGATACACGTCTACTACTACTGATAAGAGTATTCAAATACAGCTTATACCCCCATCCTTGATTTTATAAATTGATTACATTACCAGCATTGGAAAACAATTCATTTGGTAATGATAACGTAGTAAACGGCTACCATTGTTTCAAAATTTATTTTTTTACAATAATATACGCTAAAAGCCACGGTGTCACGGCATGGCGCGAGCCTCACAGAGCGTGCTGGAAGACTGGAACTTGACTCTTTCGGCCAGCATCTTCTCAGTCTCTCGCCGTTTCGTCTCGGCGAACTGAGTAGCGATGACCACGAGGCACAGGTTGATCATGAAGAAAGCACCCACCTAAACGCTTAGTAGATAGAACAGGCGGGACGATTCAAGCCATGAGATGGCTGGCTCAATTCCCTTTATCTCGCAACAAACAAAGCGCAAGACGCACGACGATGAGTACGACGAAGTAGATCCAGTTCCAGAAGGAGTGGGCGTCCTGGACGTAGTACATGATGTCGGTCCATCCCTCGAGCGAGATGACGAGGAAGATGGCGACCCAGGCGAAGCCGATGTTGTCGAAGGTGATGCTGCCTTGGAAGGGATTGCCGTTGGTCACCAGCGCCTCGCACTGACTGTAGTACTGGTTCCAGTCGATGCACGACTCGTTCGTCGGCTCGTACTCCGCGTTCCACAGACCGATCGACTCGTTACACCTAAATGTACGTGCAGATGTTACCAAAGTATAGTGCACTGCAACTGTCGCTCGTCTGCGCAACCTCCGGCTGCGCTGGTGCAACTAGACAAACGGCGACCTTGGTATTCATGAAGTTGGCACTTGGCAGAACGGTGACTGAATAGTACCGCCATCACCAATACCAGAACCACCGCTAGTATTCAAATACGGATTCCTGTTGCAGTTTAGGACAATAGTCGGTCTTTCAGTGTGATATGGCAGAAATATGGCCTTATGGCAGAAATACTCAGTACTCACACGTGTCCGTTGTGCTTGCTGGGCGGCAGCTTCCTGGGGTCGTCGCACTTATGAATGCCGGCGTCCTGAGGCTTGCTGCAGATGAACTCCATGGTGGTGTCGGCGGGAATGTAGTATGGGGAGAGGCCGTTCTGCTCCGTCACGTTGGTCACGTTGACGCCGTCCACGTTGCCGCTGACGAGGAAGCAGCGTTGCCGCAGCAGGCCCGACCACAGCTGGACGCCGATGATGCCGAAGATGAAGAAGACGAAGAAGCACAGCAGCAGCACGTTGCCCAGCATCGGCAGCGTGTCCAGCAGAAGGTTCACTAGAAGGCGCTAGATACCGTAAATCCTCCAATAAGCGCCCCCCCCCCCCTCTAATAAGCGCCCCCCCCCCCTCCAATAAGCGCCCCTCCTAGAGGAAGGTTGAAAAAATAAGCGGGGCCCCCCCCCCCCCCCTCCAATAAGCGCCCACCTTTTGTAGGTACCAGTAGTACTAGCACTACCATATGTGCTTAGTGACCATTCATAATGCAAGATTGGGCTACCTATGAGAGCACTACAGCACTACTACTAATTGCAGGTATTCTGATACAGTTTCAGTCTAAAATCTATACAGATGTACACAAAAATGTGACAACAACGGGGAATTTTGGCAAAATTTTGTGACTCCCGAGGGGTCGAGTTAATAAGCGCCCCCCCTCGAATACGCGCCCCCCCCCCTGCAATAAGCGCCCCTCCTAGAGGTAGGTTGAAACCAGGCAAGTCGTCCGGGGGACGCAGTATACTCCACAAATTTGAACTCCTACGCAAGGTGACTCCCCTCCTGTTGTGGCCTCCTGACACTCCCAATCGCAAAACTAATGCCGATTTCGTGATCTACATCCCAGAATACCCCAGAATCGACATACAGCACCCCTAACTTCCTATGGACTCGCAGAACCAAAATTCTGCACTTGGGGTACGGTAGCATGCGATTTCGTCATAGGTACGTTCAAACATCATCTAAACGCTAAACGAATGCCAAATTCGTAATCAGCGCCCCCGAAAACCTCGAAATCAAGTATAATATTGCGAAGTCGACCCGACACCCAAAATTCAAATGGACGCGGCACGGTTACTGTAGCTCTGAAAATTTTTCAAAAACACTTTTCTGGACCAGATTTCAACGTAGAATCGTTTAGAACCACATTTGGGACGATCCGGCAACGCATTCGGGCGCTAGAGACGTCGAAACGCGAAAATCGCAATTTTCGACCCCGGAGTCAAAAAAGTTCCACCAAGATAACTTTTTTGTGTTCCAACCGATTTTCTCCGTTTATGGCTCATTCGATAGAGCGCATCTGGGAAGGAGCAACAAAAGCGGTCTCGCCGCTCTAGCTGCTACCTAGCTCGCACAGCAACCTGTCAAAGTCGGAAAAGGACCAAAAATCGCGAATTTTTCAAATTTGGCGCCAAAATGGGTCCCGCAGCGATCCAATTCTTTTTTTGCGTGTTCGGCACTATCGAGGGCTACAACATATCAAAAGATAGTGTATACCATTATATGCAACTTTTTCGAGTTCTACCTTGTTTAACCCATTTTTCAGTACTTTGAAAATTTAAATTTTTGAATTTCCCGCCAACGGGGTCCTGGAGCGTGACCCCATATGTCGTGCAGGTTGCCCACCTACTAGGCCTACCCAACGCAAAAGACCGTTTGGAAATCGGCCGCTTCACGCGCGAACGCCGTTGACTGTAATTTTCTGCGTTTCGCGCACAATCGCTATATACTCCACACTTTTTTGTGGAGTATAAAAATAAGCGCCCAGGGCGCTTATTGGAGGATTTACGGTATGTACATGTACGTGGATACGTGGCTACATATTGGCTGCGGTATGTACATCGACAGCATTCGGTCCTACACAGTGCAGAAGAGGAATCATTCGGCAATGCTGTAGTCAGGCCCGTTGACGGCCAAGCCCGGGACGCGTTTGGTACGCGATAGACTTCCCAACTACACCACTAGGATTAATGCGGGCTCAGGCCGTAGACTAATGTGCCATGCATCAACCCCTACACGTGTCGGACCCCAGTAAGCTCTATCAAGTATAAGAACAGTCAAGAGACTCACGGATAGGCGCTGTTCCAAGCAGTAGTCCGAATGGGTGTTTATTTCTGACCACAGCTAAGAATAAGCTACCAGGCTAACAAACGGCAGACTACTTATACTGAGCCTATGGAATGTGAAGTATGCACCTACGCATGGCATCCTAAATGGTGCCATGCTTACAATGCCTTCAAAGAGCGCTACCATGTGCGATCGAATAAGCGACCCTTCGTACGGGTCTCGTTATGGAGGATGCTATCATTGCGCTGTGATCTGGATATATTGTACATAGTCTTTGCTCAAAATAACGGTAACAGCAGCATTGTGTAATTTATTCGTGTTTGTGTTCCAAGAGCGCAACCAACCAACATGCAGGAGAACTGCGGTTGCATTGACCCACCGAGTATGCGCATGGAAGGAATGCGATTGACGGCCCTGAGCGGCCTCAACACCCTGATTGTCCGAATGGCCGTTAGGTTAAGACTCTGACCTGTGTTCATGGTCTTCAGAAAATACTCCACCACACTAAAAGGATTGTTGTGGTAGTGATGTAAGCGTTATGGCGCTATTATTATTAGATGTACGAAACTGTGTCTGTAATCATATGGGTTATTGCATACTATTGTTATTATTTAACGTAATCTACGTTATTGTACAGGGCGTCCCAGCTATCTATCCGGGGTTTCATTCGCTAATAACTTCACCATTTCGCAACGAAATTCAACCAAATTTGCACAAGATGTACACACATTTAGGGAATTTTTTGTGTCTAGTTTCAGCTTGTTCCGACTACAACTGCCCAAATGGCAAGGGTTTGTTGAAGATTGGTCAATTTTGTACGGGGCGCACAAGAAGAACTGAGAACAGCGCCCTTCTGGACGCCGTGTCTAATCCATCGTTTGGCATAACATGCGAAAAGGTGTTTCTGTGCAACTGTATAAATTGCAGAACATTAAACGCAAAGAACAGCAAGTGGTGTTACTTTGCGCAATGTCATGTCAGAGATGGGGGCCACTTTTCTCACCGCGACGCCGAAGCTTTCTGCACCACGTTGCGCGGAGTGGCGCCACTTGCTGTTCGTTAGACCAAATGATCCGAGATTTTTACGCTTTATGAGACACACCCTGTATTATGTCAGGCCCAAAGTTGGGTCTGATAAACGTAGCCAAACTTGAGGGGGAGGAAAGGTGGTGTTTTTGCATAAAAAATAATTTTAAACCCTTCCTTTGGGAATTGTAGTGGGAAAGGATACTTGACACACAAAGATTCCTTGAATGTCTGTACATCTTGTGCGAATTTGGTTGAATTCCAATGTAAAATACGGGAGTTATTAGCGATTGAAACCCCGGATAGATAGCTGGGACACCCAATATGTACAAGACATTCTCGTAGTCTGTGAAGTCGCTCACCCCGAGATAACAATGAAACAGTCGAGGCGACTCCAAGTATCAGAGAGATAGGCCATTGGGCCGAACACGCCAAGGGCAACCATTTTGAGCACCTGAAACAGTCGACGGTTGCAGTTGGTTTCGAAGTTATGACGGGTAGAGTTGTAGGTAAGAAGCAACGCGAAGACTGTCTGTACTGGCAGTGCGAATGTACAATGTCGATGTAGCTATATATATGTACAGTACGGTACATGCGTATGTATGTAGGTGCAGGTACCATTTCGATGAAGAAGTAGGCGAAGATGATATGGTCGACGAGGGAGAGGGCCCAGCAGCGGGCGGAGGCGCAGTCGTCGCTGTCCTCGCAGGGCCTGTACATGCCCAGGGTGACGCAGTTGACCAGGATCACGGCCATGGTGACCCGGTCGAACATGGGGTCCGTCACCAGGCGAAGGCACCAGCGCCTCGGCCACGACTCCTGTCTCAGGCAGTAAAAGGAGACGGGCGCGAAGCCAGGATAGGGCAGCTCCTCCTCGTCCTCCTCATCCTCCTCTCCCTCCTCATCGTCCAGTTCCTCCAAATCCTCCGCCTCCGCCGCCTTCTTCTTTCGCTCCTCCTCCTCCTCCTCGTTCTCTGTCCTCCCATCGTCGGCCGCCGGCGCCGCTCTTCTCCTCCCGTCGAGATCTTCTCCCCTGGGGGAGCTCCTGTCGGAGGAGCGTCTGCTGTTCCTGTCACGACCCGTGACAAAGGCCGTGTCGTTGGTCAACGACCAAGGACTGAGGGGCGGAGTGCCGGCGGGGGTTGAGTCGGCCGTGGCCGCCGTCTGCGCCGCAGCAGCAGCGGCGCTGCTGGTGGGACTGACGGAGGGATGGCGCTCGTGGTACTGGTGTCGGCCGCTGATCGAGCCGGTCCTCGTGTGGTGGAGGGGGGCCGTCGAGTGGCGTCGGAAGGAGCGCTGCTGGTCGGCCACCCGACTCAGCGACCGGAAGGACCGGTACTCGGCAGGGGGCAGCGAGCCGGGCGTTAGCATGATGACGCCGCCCGCCGCCGCCGATCACACTGACAGCCCAGTTCGTCTCGCGACGTCAGCGACCACGACGGCGACCTGGGCCACGGCGAGGCGCCGTCCTTCTCGATTTGTAGACCAGCTCCCCAGAATGGTCTCTGTTCGTCAAGGAAGCGTCTTGCCCCAAAGCACTCCAGCCTATTAGAGGAAGATAGAGTTCCTTCGTTGGGTTCTCCGTTCGTTGAGCAGCCGTGCCGGGAATGTGCGCTCGTGGTTAGCTCTCCAAACCGGTCATGTAGATTGTCGTTGCTGAACTCATGAAGATTAGCATTTGCAATACTGGGCGATGCCTTACCCTGCTAATTCCAAGTCCAACCATGGCTGTCAACAAGTCACTCCTAAGTATGACAGCCGCGTCAATGAGACCTCTGCGGCCTTATGTACTTCACGAAAATGCGGACAACAACAACAGCAACAACGGGGTTCAAGGGATGTATGCCCTGAGTGTGAACAGCCACAGACAGACAGACAGAGGGCTCGTCACTTTCGCCTTCTCTGTTTCTTCCAATGAATGCGGGCAGCAATTCTGCAGCTGCAGCAGGCAGAGGGACTGCGCTGCCAATTGGCCGGCGGCATTCCGGCGCAGCCGCAGAAGCCACCAACAAAGCGCGAGCGCCGCCAGACTCGCATTCTCAACAAGGGAGGAAGGTGGAGGGCTAGTATGGGCAAGGTATAGGGAGGGCGCCCATCGCTGGAATTGTTGAGGGTCGTCGTGGCGAACGTCTGCCCCCCGCCGTATTACCTCTCCTCGCGAGGAACCAGCTGCCGCGCAGCAGAGAGAGGGAGAGAGAGAGAGAGACCACTGGCCTTGGTTAGTCTCCTCTATCAAATAGTAACGAGCGGGGAAATACAGGGTGAAGGGAGAAGCGAATCCCCCAGAAGAAGGAGCTAGCATTGAGCGCGGCCGAGGGCAACGGCGGCGGCGGCGCTCGTCAACCGGCGCGCCCCCAAGGGCTGGTTGGTTGGTTGGGGAGACCGACTGGCCGCTAAGGCTGCTGCTGCTGCTGCTGCTGGGGATGGATCTCGTCCAGAGGTCCCTATCGCGAGAGCGCTCTACTGCCCCTCTGACATGGCTAACTAATAAATGAAGCGACCACGAGGATCATAGCGCCGACTTGATGATGATTGGTCATGCCGAGCCGGCGGAAACATCTCCTCTGCCACCGCGGAGGGGAACGTCCGCCGCGGCGCTCGTATCCCGGCGATCGTAACCGAATCATTCTCGAAGCCAATCGGCCGGCGGAACAACATCCGCGGTAAGTAGGTACATACATGTAGTTCTTTCTTTCTGTAGTTTCGCCGGAGTACACGGTATGAACACCATGTTACGTACATGAATAGAAGGCAGCAGCAACGGGCGGACAGGAAGCCAAGAGGTCACAAAGGCGGTTGGGAGGGAGCAAACGGCGCCTATCCACCGGGGCGACCAGAACAAACGATCTGATAGCAGGGCCCCTTCGTGTGCCTCGTAGTAGCCCCGGCGGCGGCGGCCGAGGTCCTGGAAAAGAGGATTTCTCCGGCGGCCGGCGCCGCTAACAACAAAAGCGCCCGCGAGTGTGTATAAGGGAACAAGAGAAAGAGCGGGCCCACTGTGGGGCTGGTATGTATATCTTTCGCGCCCTCCGGCCGACGGGGCAGGCGAGAAGCCGGCCCACAAAAGTACTGGTCATGGTTTACCCAGCTGAAACCCTGGAGAGAGCGCAAGAGAAACAGAGAGAGAGAGAGAGAGCGCCGCGAGCGAGCAGGCTCTGAGAGAATGACGTGGCCAAGGGACCGGGCCCATTGTGCTCTTCTCTCTCCATCTCCGGCGTGGCCTGGCCGCCGCCGCCGGCGCCGTGGTCGTTATTGGCGTCGCGCGGGGGAGGAGGAGGCTTTGGCGAAGCGGTAGCCAAGCGCAACAAGCGCGCCGGAAAGATAGACACGGCGGCCGGCGCCAACGGCTAAAAGTGGTAGAAAGGAGAACCGGACGGACACATGGATGGGGAGGAAGGTTCGAATGCACGTTGTCGGCCTCCACCATTCGTTTCCAGTCCGTCTCCCACCTCCTCCCTCCCTCTCTACCTCTCTCCATCCCTCGGAGTCCAGTTGCTCCCCTCACTTCGGGGCAGCGACGGGAGGGAGGGAGGAAGGGCAGACGCGAGGGTTCCTCCATTGGAGCCGGCGGCCACCAATTGAGGCCAGCTAGTCTTTCGAGGTGGCTCATAACCGCCGGATAAATACTGTTAGCCGCGCCTGCGCCGGGCCGCGCGCGTGTATCGGCGCCGCGGAGGACGGGTGCAACGAGCGCCGTCGGCCCGTCGAAGACGCCGATCGAAGATCCGGCGAGGGCGGCGGGCCCGAAACAAAGGCCGATATAGAGAGAGAGCAGAGCAGAGAGCGATGGAAGCGATAGGGGGGACAACTTACAAAGTTCGGAAGCGCGAGTGGAGGTCGGAAGCATCCATAGGGGGGAGGGGGAGGAGAGACACTGGTTGTTGGCTGGCAAGTGAACGACCAGCAGCTACATACTAGAAGCGAAGGAGGGGGAGGAGGAGGAGTTAGCGACTCAATCGTTTCAGGGCTCTCTCCGCCACGTTGGCTGAAACAACAAATTGGCTCAGCTGCCGCCGAGCGCCAGCCGATAGTGGTGGTGGCGGCGACCGGACTAGAAGATTGCCTCGAGCGTCGCTGGATGCGCCTTTGAACTGTTGTTGGAAGACAGAGAGTATTGACACATGCGACGTCGAGGAGATACAGTTTTCTCCGTCCTCCTCCCTCGCCGAACGGCGCAGCGCAGTGCACCTACACACTTGGCGAGTCGATGGAGCGAACAAAAGTGCCCTTTCCATCCAGCCCGACGCCGTTCTCCCACTATCCACGGCACAAGTCGACCAGCAGCTGCCACTTCCGGCAACAGACCCACACAGATAGAGCTCTAACTGAGAGACTCGCAAGTTCTACGTATGCATGGAAGGAGGATAGACAGCGAGGAGGGGGTGGACTATTTATCGCGAACACCGGTCCATAGCATACTACATACAGTATGGCGTCCCAGGGCAGCGGCCACAGCCTATCCATCCGTCGAGAAGGACGACGGGAGGAGGAAGCCGCAGACCATCACGTCCAAAGGGAACTATTGCTACCGCCGATTGGCCTAACGTAGGCTTACGATGTGTACATACATCCGTCCGTCAGTCAGTCAGTTAGAGTGAGTGAGCGACCGACTGCACTACCGTGGGGGGAGGAAGGAAGCGGCAGACGTTTGCCTTCAACAGGAAAAGAGAAAAAGCAAATTTTTAGCGGCCGATCAATACCTGTCCTAGCCAACTGCGTGGGGGTCAGCGGCGTCGTCGACCACCCGGCATATAAGTGCCCATGTGGATAAGCGTGTGAAAGACGCACAGATGCGAACACGCAGGCGCCGACTGGTCAACCGTCGAGTCGGATACTACTAGGCGGGGCCCAAGTGACCGTCACATCTTCAGCTTCATTCAGTGTTGCTATTGACGTGCTCGCCGTCTGGTATTTAATCTACTAAGTTTACCTTCTAAGCGCAAGAAGGAAGTGGCCGTCTTGAGGACGCAAGGGGCTCGCTAACAAACGGCTGCCGGTCCTGTAAATAATGCCTATCGAGCGCGCCTTCCATCGGTCGCAGCTCCAGCGTTGAGATGGATTGGGAAAGAGGATAGAAACTCGCCCCCTTGTCGGCCTTAGGCGGAAGGAGGAGAGTCAAGCGGAGGATATTTGGAGAGGCGGTCCGGACCCGTCCAAGCGGAGAGAAAAGTCTCCATTATTCGGCCAGTTTTGCCGCCCTCTTCCCTTTCTCCGCCTCCATCGCTCGCTCCAGTCTTCCGCTTGCGGGGCCCGGCGGTTTCTCCCCTGCGCCCCAAATCACCAGAGGGTCTACTTTACGGACGCCGACCTTCTTCCCACCGTGTCATCGTCGTCGTCGCCGCCGTTGGCGCAGCCACTTGTTCCACTTGGGTCTCACCGTCTCCCTCCTCTTGTGCGACGCGGCGACAAACCGACACACACAAGTAGACACAAACAGGCATGCGTTTCGCAGAGAGGTTGTAATCGGTTGCGCCGACTAGCCGCCGTCCCCCCCTTGTTGGCGCTAGAAAACTAGCCAATTGAGCCGAGCGCTCATCGACCAAGAACAAACGGAGGCGCCGACGACTTGATTAGGCGTCGATGACTGACACTGCGCGGCGCGCATACAATATTTCACTTGGACTTCGATGCTTGTTGCGATTACTCATTCTGATACTTGCCCGAAATTGGCTATGCCTCTCTTAATGCAGCATTTCTACACGGTAGCCGATGTTCGTAACTGTTGCGATTTATACAGAACTGACTGGACGGACCTGCTGCTGCGGCTGACGCTTCTTCTTCGACTGCTCCTCGACCTGACCACGGCTCGCCCTCTGCTCGATCGGACCGGCGCCGCGCTTGGCAGTTCTGCTACTGAACATCCTCTGCTTCTCGATCTCCTCCGCGCCGAGCTTTTCCATTGTCGACATTCTTTCTTCTAGCTGCCGTTCTTGGAGTTTCGTAACTTTTCGATACGATTTTACAAGGACTTCAGTTGCTCATCAGCATTCGTCAAAGCTGGTCTATCTGTGGGTGTGCTCATACCGGGTGGCATTTCATTACTGCTTGGAGCAGGCAACTAGTGTCGTTCCCCACTTACAGTACTCTACAAACTGAATTCTGTACGCCTACGTGATGATACACATGCGTGAGATAGACGTATGTACTATCAACTCGGGGCGATGCTGTTCTTCTCAACTTTCACATCTCGAAGGACAATTTCAAGTGCATATAAAAACAATCTCGACGCAACTGCGGTTGTATGTATCACCGGTTCAATGTCGAGGTGGAGCCAAACGAGAAGAACAGCGGTCGAAGGGAACATACACTACTAAACCAGGAACTCGCAAGATAACTTCCGTACTACTCATAAGACTCAAAGTACCTTAGCTTCAACTGGAGGCTGTACACAACAAAGAGGAGAGCTCAACAAAACACAAAAACAAACCAAAAGTATGGGGTCTAGGGAGAATGTACGAACGAAAGCGGTTTACTTCCCTCCGCCGCGTAACACAGCCGAACAAATATAACATCAGAAACGAAGCAATTTAGGGACAAACAAGGGCACAGGGAGCAAAGAGGACAAGATAAGGGGCGATATTCCGGTCGACCGCTTCGGACCTCAAATCTCATGGTTTAGTTGGAATCCGAACTCCAAAAGACGCTGCCACTGCACCGCCAGCTCCGGTTGGCGATCCTCGGCGAAGCGCTGCGCCTTCTGAAACACGCGGGCACTATCAATGAATGTCGTAGCGGAGGAAGCGACAGACGTCATTGTCGCAGTAGCAGCACACCTGGGCGTCTCTCTCGAAGTAGGCCCACTGGAAGAGGTCGGCGCAGTCTTTGAGCGCCGTCTGGAGAGAAGGCCCTCGCCACCCCATCAACGCCGCCACCAATCGACCGTTGACCTTGTGACGGAAGCCTTCGGTCGCCTCGAACTTCTGACCGCTCGCTCTCTCACTGGTGCTGGCGTCCTCGTCCTGAGAGCAACGACACTATAGCCTATCCCTTACTCCAACGAAACAAAGAGCCGTCCACGCACCGGAAAGTCAATCAGGTCGTCCTTCCCTTCGTCTCCAACTTCGGCGTCCGTCGCTCGAACCGAGTCAGAAGTCGTCTTCGCAGAGGTCGCTTGCAGTCCACTGCCGGCGGCGGAGGTGGAAGCCAGTTGCTGCTGCTTGCCGAAGGACCAGCCGGCACTGAAGCCGCCGCAGGGGCCGTTTCCTCCTCCTGGAGGGAAGTCGGCCGCTCTGAGTCCCCACTTGGCGTTGGTGTTGCGGTGGAAGCCGTTGTCGTAGCTGCGAAAGGCCCTGCCGGCCATGCTTCCACCGCAGCCGAGGCTCCCGCATCCCAAGGGGCCGCTGGAGGATGAGCAGGAGAGCCAGTGACTGGTGGTGCAGAGGAAGGGAAGGGAGGCGACGGGCAGCTGGCGCAGAAGGCGGGGACTGAGGCGACAGAAGCCGCGACAGGCCAATCGGTTGTTGCCCAACTGGCGCAGAAGGGCGTCGTCGGTGCACTCTCTCACGGGATGGACGGAGAGGACGAAGGGCTCGCCGTGACGACGCTTCGGATTGGGCATATAGAGGAAGTGCAGCTCCTTCTCACCCAACTCCGGCACCTGAGAGGCCGTGAGTGCATTTGTATGTATTAGAGATGTGCTGTAGCGACTGTCAACTTCACTCCAACGTTGGGCGCTCCAAACTGACCTGCCAGCCGACGTGTCCTGGGGCGACGCTGTTGACGCCCGCCCAGCCAGGGACGAACATGGCAACGCCGCTTTCGTTGCACACCAACATGCCGTACGTTCGACGCGCCTCTGTCTGCAGACAAGTCAACAAACACTTAGCAATACAGGTTCACATTCAATGTGAAAGCAGGCCCACCAGTCTTCCGAAGCCCTCTCCGATGTCGGGCGAGAAGCGCGGAGGGAGAACCGGCCGAACGGACAGCGCGCGCCAGGTGGGACAGTGGACGTTCTGCAAGCAGCAGCTCAGATACTTGTATGTACGGGGACAAATTCGGAAGCGTCAATGCAATGCAATGCAAAGCGACCTGTCTGAGCAGGTCGTTCTCCTCCAGTGGCACGGCCTCCACCTCTGCCATGGTGCCGGGAATCACGTCGCAGGAAGGGAAGCCGCCCCCTTCCCTCCCCCAGCTGCCGTAGCCCATCGTCGTCGTGACGGAAGGCAAAGAGGGATAGTCCAGCCGACTGCGGTCGAAGACGACTACGCCGTAGCGACTGGAGCGCAGGAAGCCGTGGTTGACGCGCACGTAGGTGAAGTAGCAGTCGGTGAGGAGAAGACGCCGATCGCCGCCGACGCCTGCGCTGCAGCCCTCTTCGGAGTGGGAGCGCCGAGCGGCCGCTTCCACAGTGGCAGAGGCCACGTCTCGCTCACTGCTGCTCTGACTCAGCAGTTGCTCGTAGACCCGCGCCTCCTCCTCTTCCTGACATAAAAGTGACCGATCTCCACGCAATGAAGATCAACTGCGTAACCGTCAGCGTCATAGTATTTCGATCATACGTACCTACCACAGCTTCTACTTACGTCGGTTGCCGAAGTCAGTCCTTACTACATGCGCTCGCAGTGATGAGCAGGACCGCGACATCAAAGCAGCTAACAAGTCTCTTTTAAAAAGCGGAGTGGTTTTGAGCTTTGCATTTTTACTAAGATTGTAGTAAGGCCCTTTCCGGTTTCGTGCAGCGTCTTTGACTCTCCTCGCGACTACACTTTTTGGAGTGGTCTTGCTACGCAACATTGGTATCGCTCGGGTTTAATTCTTTACACTAACAAAATCATCTTTTCAGACTGAATTTAAAAAAAGACCTGGAATCTAACGCAAAACTAAGGTTATTTTTGAACTTGTTTTGATGTTGGCTTGCAGTGAGCTCTTCAGCTAGGTCACGACCGCCGCTCTGCAACGCACGAGTGCCCAGATATAACAAACAAAAACATAGTTGCTTTTGGTCGCGAGGCTAGGTGGGGGGGGGGTTCAACCGAGATTTGGGGGGAGGGGGTAACAAGAACCAGAATCCTGTTCTTGAAGCTCTCCAAAAAATAGCCAAAAAAGCCTAAAAAATTACCGTAAAGTCGCTAAAAACGCTTATTGTCACTCAATTTTGAAGCAAATTGTACCAAAATGACTTAGAATTGCTAAAAAATAGCACCGCAGGCGAAAATTTTTGCCAATTTTAGGTCGATTTTTGGGAAATTTCCTGATTTTTAGAGGGGGGGCACGCTGGAATCTCGGCTAGGGGGGGATTAACAAGAATCTCGTTCTTGTTGGCCGTTGCTAGGGGGGGGGGAGTAGCCCCCCCCCTACCCCCCCCCCCCCCAATCCAAACTATGAACCAAAATCTGCAGTTGTCATCGCGTTTTGGTTACTGTAGCCCTCTGCTTAAACTTTTGAAACTTTTTGTTGTCGGATTCGTGCTCAGGAGGTCGAGAGCTTCATTTTGATATGCGATTACACTAGGTTCGATGAAGTTCTGATTTTTCGTGGACCCTACTTTGGAATACTTAGCGCGCAATTTTTAAAACTTACTATTATGTCGACGTCACAGTTCGTGAGAGAAGTCCGAGGGCTACTCGTCGATGTGTCGAACTCACTCAGCGACGTCACACAAGAGAGTTACTAAGCCCGAAGCAAGCAAGTTGTTTTCAGTTTTCGACGCGTTTTGGATACTGTAGCTCTCTATGAAACTTCTGAAACTTTTTGTAGTCAGATTCGTGCTCAGGAGCTCGAGCGCTTCACTTTGATATGCGATTCGACTAGGTTCGATGAAGTTTTGACTTCTCGCGAACCTTACTTTGGGATACTGTAACGCGCAATTTTAAAAACTTGTCAGAATGTCGACGTCACAGTTCACGAGAGGAGTCCGAGGGCTACCAGTCGATGTGTCGAACTTAACTCAGCGACGTCACACAAGAGAGTCATTAAGCCCGAGGTAAGGGTGTCGTTTCCAGTTTTCCGACGCGTTCTGGATACTGTAGCGCTCTATTTAAACTTTTAAAACTTTTTTGTTGTCGGATTCTTGCTCAGGAGCTCGAGCGCTTCGTTTTGATATGCGATTTGACTAGGTTCGGTCAACTTTTGTCTTAAAATGGACCCTACTTTGGGTTACTGTAGCGCGCGATTTTGAAAACTTATTTGGGTTTCGACCACTCAGATGGCTAGAGGGGTACGCAGGCTACTCAACGATGTTGAAAATTCTCACCCTACGACGTCGGACGAGCGAGTCATTAAGCCCGAAGCGAGCGTGACGTACGTACGTACGTACGTACGTACGCACGCACCCACGCACGGACGCTGAGCTCTTGATAGGGTTCGCTCGGCTGAGGCCGAGGCGCAAAAACCATAATCGATGCGCGTACCACGCTCAGGGTCCTGGGAGGCTCAGCCGAAGGAGCGACTTGGAGATTGGGGGCCGGAGTTCCATCGGCGGAGTTGGCGGCAGAAGAGGAAGCGCGATCGAACGAGCAGTCGCCCAAGACACTGGCACTTCCAAAGTCGGGGGGTTGTGGCGCCTGCGCGGTCACCGCTCTTTCCTCCTCCTTCTGCTTCGTCTTCCTCCAATGGTGGCCGAACAGCTGCTCTTTGGACCAGCAGTCGGCCTGCTCCGCGTGCACCGCGATGGCGCACCTCTGCAACTGAGAGCAGCGCCTTGAGCCTCTCGTTCTACTGGACACTGTAGTGAACGATGTGAAAGCTTCAGTTCAAAGTTAAGTTCTGCTTTTCTTGGACCAAGCCGACACTACAGACAGAGTACCGTAATCCAAACGCCAGGCGAACGAAAGCGCGCACCCACCTTTTTCTCGGCGTCCACAAGCTTCCCCTTGCCGACAGAGTAGTCGATGGCCATAAAATGGACTCTGCCGCCGTCTTTGATGGGTGGCGCTCCATTCGACTCATTCGACAGCGCCCAACAAGGGACCTGTGTACACAGGCAGACGCAAATCAAACAGCTAAAACATGGATCAAAATGTCAATCACAATCTAAACCTCACCCAGATCACCTCCGTCTTCTCGGGGCGAAGCCCATTGGAGTTTTCGTATATGGCGCCGCTTCTTCCACCAAAGATCGAATGGCGGAAGACGCCACTTCCTTCGATCACGCTCGACGACCGGTAGTCTGAAGACGTGCAGCTTACCTGAGCAGGGCAAACAAACAAACGGCGACCCGTCGTTCCAACCTTGAGAGGTGACGGTCACAGCGGTGGTGGGACGCCGAGGCGAGGGTCGGCGAATTCGAGCACTGACCGCTTGGCCGGGACAGAGCACTGCGTCGTCGCTGCTTCCTCCCTCCTCTTCTGCTCTCTCGGCGGGCAACAGCAGGGACTCGGCGTCGAAGTGGACGAGTCCGTGCGCTTGGGACCAGAAGTAGCTGATGTCGCCGTCGGTCACCAACACCACAGTGCCGTCCTCGCACGACACCTCCTGGCCGCTGTCGTCCAAGTCGGCCGAGCAGAGACCGCCTGAACGATTACTCCGATTGCTGCAACTCAACGATCAACACCACAACTACATAGGTACATACACACTGCAACTAGCTTAGCAAACGACTGACTGAGCGGAAAGGCGAAAATGTCGTTGTCGCGGTAGGCCACTGTCATGTCCGTTCTCTCCTCGAGACTCATGGGAGGAGAGGACGAATCAGAGGACACCTTCTTCCCAGCCACTCCCTTGGGCGTCACCGTCAGAGGGGCGACGGGGTGGAGTCTGCTTCGCAGCAGCGTGGCGGCGCTCTCGAAGGAGGGAGGGCGCAGCCAGTGGTCGTCGGCGGTGTCGCGACAGTCGCCGCAGCTCTTGGCCGAGAACGGGTGGACGGAGATGACGAAGTAGTTGAGGAACTTCTTCTTCTGGAAGTTCTACAACGGCGCTAAGTCTCCGCCAGAAGAGAGCGTCGAAGTGAGGGAGGAAGGGCGGGGACCAACCGGATTGGGTATGGAGAGGAAGTGGACTTCCTTGGCCTCGAGTTGGTTCATCATGCAGCCGTCGGAGCTGACGTTGTTGGTGGCCGCGAAGCCGGGAACGAACAGCGTCATCTTGAATTGGGGCGAGTCGCAGAAGCCGAAGCCCTCCTTGCAGCGCGTCACGAAGCCGCGACCTATACAATGTATATCTCTCCTTGGTTGGCTGGATACAATATAAGCCGTAAGAACAGAGAATAGATGCACAACAACGACTCGCCTTCGATGGTCTGGTGGGATCTGTAGGGCATCACGGCCACGCGACTCGCTTTCCACTTGATGTCGGGAAAAGTGCTCGCTCTGTCGTGCTGGAAGTCGCAGTCGTTTGGCAGCGCCCACACCTCAACAGAGCGAACCGAATAGCACTTCTACCGCTGTAGCGTCTCCTCCACTGTCTCTACCAAAACAAGGCCACAATATATGCGTTTAGCGAACGAACTCTGGCAGCTGTCCCGGGGGCGATCGAGCTCATGACGACTCCGTCTCCGGCCAGGTTCTTCTGCGTGAAGTAGATGCGACCGTAGGTCGGCGACCAGAGGTGCCCGAAATGATCCTTTATCTGCAATGGAACGCGAATGTCAAAGGAAAACAGCGACCACAACCACATGAAGTTAGACAGCTCACTCTCATGACCACAGCTTCGTCGGTGCACACTTCGCCCCTATTGCTTCCCACGTCGACTTCGCCATCACCATCGCAGGCAGGCGCCTGTTGCTGCTGCGGCTGATGATGGCACGCGCCAGATGGGGCGGCCGAGCTGTCTTCTGATCTAGCCGTATTTTCCATTTTGGAAGGTTCTGTCGGCTCCGAGGAGCGTCTACTTCAAAAGGGTTCAAGTCGGAATGCTCTAGCGATGCCGCAGAAAACGCCGAATAAAACGGACAAAGTAACGAACTCAAGTACTATAAATCTGTGTTCAACATCTAACCAAGGACAAAACAACAAGTCGCAAAACTAGAACGACGAAAACTGATCTGAGCTAGCAATTCGAGTTCGGCAGCTCGCCTGTGCTCAACCTACCACCGTACTACGATTGCCACGTGGTGAGGCTTGCAAGCTGCAATAAGCCAATATTTGAAATCCTGGAAGTATGATTATGTTTCGCCACCACGTAGATTGCGCGGATGAATTGGTCTTGTCCCTTCCAACTACAGTACTCGTACGAATTTTTAAATTCCACATGTAATATCGTCTCGCACTACGGTACTCGGGCAATTCGAGATACAACCAGTATCACATCGTTTTGCAAAGAACTTTCGCATTCGACTGTCCTGCACCTACAGTATCGCCTATGGGCTAAACTCATTCCAAGCAGTGCCGTTTCAAATGTTTGTACTTTGAACTTAGAGCAGAGGCATACAAACTGCCAAAGCTATTATTGGTTCATTCAAATAATGCGTAACACGCTTCTCAGCAGTGGATACGGTGGCATGGCAAGCGAAAGGCCGTCTTCATGACCTCTTTCACCGTCTGGTTGCTGGCGGCGTTGCTACTCTTGTGGACGGGGACGACGGTGTTGGTCGTGAGCGTAGCAGTCGTCGGCTGCTACAAGCAGAAGAATAACGGCGCTGGTCAAAGCGAAGCCGTCTGCCGTCAGCAAAGTCGGATCGGCCGCCCAGCAGGCGAAAAGACGCAGAAGGCCGATGGAAAGGCGCCTCCGCTGGACAACCCGAGTTCCGCCATGCAGAGCCGTATCGGGCCGCTGACCGCCCCGTTGCTGCCTCCTCCCAAGACAAGAGGACCACCGCACCCGATCAGCTACGACCGGCCGATCGATGACGAAACCCGAGGCTCAGAAATTCTGGCGATGACGGAGACTCTTCTGGGAAGTTCCGAGATGAGCGGTGGGACTCAGAGTCAGAAGACACGCGAGACGGCGACAGAGTCGGAGCAGGAAGGCCCGAGCGAGCGGCTGAAGAATGAGGCCGACGTACTACGCAGCCTCAACGAGGAGCCGCTGCCGACGCCGCCCGCCGAAGCCGGCCGAGCCGGAGGTGTTCGTCAAAGCTCGCGATCCGGTCTTGACCCTGGGACGCATCAGCAGCAGGTGCTCGACGAGGACGGCCAGGAGGGGGCGACGGTCGCCGACACCAAGTCGGCCGCCGAAGACGCAGGACGCGCCCCTGTCCAGGGCTGAGCCTGGCGGCCTCGTCGACGTGGGACAACCCTCCAAAGCGATGACAAGCTCCTTATCCCTTGGTGAAATCCAGCTCACGGTCATCGGCATCGTATGGCGTCACCACGGCCAGCACAGTCGACGTCAGCGACAAAGACGAAGGCCGGGTCGACGGGCCCAGTCCGAATGTACTTGAAACCAGAGTGATATCTTTTGTGATACACTTCTTGTGACCATGCCTTTGCTGCGTGCTTGCGCCACTGCTATAGCTGCGAGATCACCGCTGAGAAGGGGAAGGGTGTGACTGAAATGTGGTACCTGTCTGACTGAGTTAACTACCTCATACATCCAGGCAACAAAAACTCAGTGGGTCGAGTTGCAGGAAGGTCTGACCTAACGCGCCAGCAGCACTTTCTTCGTTAGTGTCTCGTTGGGCAGGAGGAATCGAAGTAGCACCACGAGCATGCTCGCCGTTCTTAGCTGTCGAAGTCGAAAGCGAAGAGAAGAGGGGGGCCCGTTGATTCAGCGCAAGGCGAGCTTTAGCAAAGCCTGTAGCACGCGCTCTACCGTTCTCCCGAGCTACCGTAGGCCTGACTAGAGACATGCCAAGGAAGAGAGCGCAGAGTTGGAATCAACGACGGCGGGAGTGTCGCGGGGGAAGACCCAAGGAAACAACCGGAAGCAGAGAAGGTAGAGCGTGTGTAGCGTTAGGCGGAGGAGCGGCGGCAGCATGTTGGAGGCGTTGCCTGGCGACCTTCTGGGCCACGGCAGCTCCCCTGACGCCGACGATGTGCTGCATCTCGATGGGGTTCCGGCAGAGCAATAGCGCCTTCTCCAGGTGCTTCTCAGCCTTCTCGCTCTCGTTCCTGCGAAAACGGCGACGAAGATGCTTAATTGGAATTGGTTCCTACCATACATGTTAAGTCTGGATGATCTGGAACGGAGTGGATGTCCGTTCTACCCACATCTGAATCTCGAGCGTGCCCAGGGTTTCGTAGGCGAACTGGCGGTGGGGATCGACCTCGATGGCTTGGAGGAACCGCTTTCTCGCGCCCTCGACCGAGGCACTATCCACCAGCCAGTTCTCCATCTGCGCCTGCTGCATCTCCAGGAGACTGGAGCGAAGCATGGACGTGATGACGAGGAAAGCCACCGCACGAGCGCAACGAAGCGCTCACCCCAAGTGGACGAGAAGCATGGCATTGTCCGGCTGCAGCTGAAGCGCCCGTCAGAACTGTTCCTCAGCGCCCGGCATCTCGCCGCTCTCGGCGTAGAGCTGAAACCCCCAACACGGACGATACAGTAGCCCTCGGGATAGCTCTGTCAGACAATAATAGTCAGTTAGCGGCGCGCACTTGTCCCAGGAGGGCGTGTCCGTCGGCGCAGTCGGGCCTCTCCTGCAGGGCCTTCTCGAAGCGCACCATGGATTGGAAGACGGCGCCCGCGTCCTCACGCTCCCTCGCCAGTCACACCTCGGCATAACAGCGCTGCACGCTGAACAACATCCACACCAATACATGACGACGACGACGAGATCGAAAGGCTACCCAACTGTGGAAATGGAAGCGTAATGAAAATACACAGGATGAAGCACGACCAGACTCACACGGCGATGTCGAAGTCGGGTCGCAGTTCGACGGCCTTGCGGAAGTCGCCGATCGCCTCTACCATCTTGCCGAACAGCAGCGTGAACTGCAGTGACGCAAAAAATCGAATAGGCAAATACAGCGCACGAAGATTGCATGTTGGACAGCCAACAAGTAGAGTACCAAGAGATTTGTCGACACTGAAACGCCGCCCTCCCCAACCAAGCGCTGGAACTGACCAAGCCGGACGCCCCGAAGGAACCGACCCACGCGTATGTTGAATGTCATCCGCTACTGCAGGCCAAGGCAAGGGAATAGCCACCAACCATCGTAATATGTTTCTACCAAATTCAGGTACGTGGACTTCAGACCCACCTGTCCTCTCTGGTGGTAGACGTCGCAGTTGTCGGCTCCCACCCTCTCGGCCTCCACAAACTGGGCCATGCAGGGGAAGGGGGTCTCCCGTGGAGGCCGACTCCTGCATCAGGAGCGTGGCTCGCTTGATCAGCGCGTTGCTGCGCAGCTGAAGGAAAGAGCGAAGGACTGGCAACTCGCACTCGCTACCACCACGATCAGACGATATACCCGACTCACGGTCTCGGCCGACCGACCCTCGGGACTTCCTGGATAGTCGATCATGCTGAAGAATCGCTGCAGGTCCGCGGTAGCGTCGTGAGCTGGCCCTGCGCCAGTGAAACAGCGAGAGCGGTACGTACGTCGGGTGTCTTTAGGGCTTAGTGAAACGTTTCCACAGGCTGCAGTGTTCCTACCAATAATGATCGAGAAAATGACGCGCATAAGGAGAGCCTCCGACGTGCTAGATCCATCTTGGTCGATTTCGGCGCTGCAGTGTTCGAGCGCTCTGGTGTAGTCTTTGGCAGCCACGCGTTCCTGGCCTTCTCGAAGGAGCTGCAATGGACAGCCACTTTGTACGTACAAAAAGTCGCACAATCAGGCATTATTGTCATTTGGATGGCAATAACCTTCTGTACATACATACACCAGGCAAGTGGTCCGGGGGACGCAGTATACTCCACAAATTTGAACTCCTACGCACGGTGACTCCTCTCCTATTGTGGCCTCTTGACACTCCCAATCGCAAAACTAATGCCGAATTCGTGATCTACATCCCAGAATTCCCCAGAATCGACATACAACGCCCCTAACTTCCTATGGACTCGCAGAACCAAAATTCTGCGCTTGCTGGTACGGTACCATGCGAATTAGTCATAGGTATGGT
>JASAMZ010014024.1:0-24245 GCA_030248115.1 Linhomoeus sp. GSCO2_2 | reverse complement strand
AAAACGGCTCTAACACGCTCGTCTTACGTCGTAGAGCGGCGTGCGATAGGTCATATAAAAGGTCTCGACGTGCTCTTTCACTTGGCGTAAAGCAATACGTAATTTTTAACGCGTTCAGTTACGTATCCTGCTTCTGGAAGACGCCGACAAGAAACTTCAAATCGTCCAAGAAGGCGAAGCCGAGAAGAAGTGCGCGGAGGTCGCCGGCCTGTTCGACTGCCACCTGCGTGCAAACGTCTCTTCAGCATCAGCAGCACCGTTGCGCCCCTGCGTGGGAAACCGAGCTGACGGCGACTGCCGCGGACGCTGACGGCTGGACGACACCTACCCTTTCGGATGCCGACGGCTGGACGACACCTCCCTTTCGGCGATATTGGCGTTTGCGGATGGTATACTCCGTATGATCATACATTCCGTGTTTTCATTCAGAAACCGCTACTACTGTGAAAGCGACGTCTGAAAGCGCCGGCCCACCGCCTGTATGGATGAGCGTCGATGCGGCGGGCAGCAGCAGCTGAAGGAAGTGTTGTCGAAGACGGCAATCGTTAGAAAACTCTTCAGCTTCGCCAGTGGACGGCCAATCCCTGACTTCCGCTTTGAAGGCGGAGAGGCGGTCCCCACGGAGTCAAGCAGCCGGCCGACGGCAGACACGTCTATCACCGTCGTCGTCTTTGACAACCCCAGTGTGATAATGTTATTTGTCATAGTGATATCGGCGAAGACAAGGCAAGCCGCTGAGCGAAGAAAGAAATCAGAGAAAGCTCGTCGCCCTCCGCCCAGTCACCGTCTCCTGAAGGCAGAGAGGCGGCCCAAATGAAGACGCCCCGTCTGCAGTGGTCCGGCAGGCGCAGAAATGAACTGTCGGCGACAAACTTTGCTGTGATACTGTGATTTGTAGAGTGATAACTGAAGAAGACGAAAGAAGAGAGACCGAAGCTGCTGGAGGATGAAAGAAGCGAAGAAGAAGAATCCGGAGAACAGGGCTGCATTGCGGGACGACCTAATTGTGATTTTCACAGTGATTGATTGCTCTTGTTTGTAGAGATGGTGGCGAGATCTTCGGAGTAAAGAGTAGGTAGATTCGCAGGTTCGCCAAGCATAGAAGTTGGCCAGACGAGGACCACATCCCATTGCAATACTTTGATTTGTATGTACAAACAGTAGTCATATGTGTAGTCATATATGTAGCTCGCACAGTGATTGAGAAGACTACGACCGACGGATAGACGAAGAAAGAAGGAGCAGACAAAGCAGGACTATGGCGGCGAAACTCTAGGATTGTGATTTACAGTGATTGATTGCTCCAGCTTGTGTGTGTGTAGAATTGGAGTAAAGCGTAATAATGGATTCCATTCGAAGGGCTCCCCCCATCCCCCGGCAGAGGAGCGTCCCTGACGAAGACTATGCTGGAGCAGCCGGTGCCACATCCCATTGCGATATTGTGATTCGTATGTACCCATGCAGCTCTCACAGTGATAGAGAAGACGACGACGACGAGATGAAGATGAGAACAGAAAGAGAAGACGAAGAATTAGCCAACTGGACTATAGTGATTACACTCCAGAGATTGTGATTTGTCACAGTGATTGAAATTGTTGCTGTTTCATGATGTGTACACTGTACAGGTATTCAGAGTAAAGGATACGTAGATTTCCAATAGCTAGCTTTCCTTTGCAGTCTCGCCAGGCAGAGAAACGGCCCAGTAGACTACGCTGCAGCTGTCGGCGGCACATCCCATTGTGATACTGTGATTCGTATGTATCTCGTGATAGAGAAGACGGCGAGAGAAGAAGACGAAGAATCAGCCTGCAGGGCCAGCAGCGGCGACACTCCCGAGATTGATTTGTCACAGTGATTGTTGACTGCTTCTGTATTACGTAAGAGATACTAGGAGTAAAGAGTAGGTAAATGGGTTTTCAATGGGTAGCTTAGCTTCCATTTGCCGGGTCTCCCCTTCCAGACAGAGGAGAGGGCCCAATCAAAGACCGCCGCAGCCGTCGGCGGCGCATCGCATTGCGATATTGTGATTCGTATTTATGTACCGTAGCTCACGTAGTGATTTTGAAGACGACGAGAGACAGAAGCTGCTCGATGAAGAAAGAATCGGAAGCAGAAGAACCGTCCGTGGCAGCTGAAACGCGCGGCATTGTGATTTGACACAGTGATAATATGGCAGTTTGGTAGATAGATTACTTAGTAGGTGCGCCAAACAGACAAGCGGCCCAGACGAAGACCACGCTGCAGATGTCGTCGGTACACCAAGTTGTGATAATGGGATTCGTAAGTTCTACTGTGATAAAGAAAGACAACGCTAGATGTTGCCGCCTATTAGAAAGAAGCAACCGAAGAAGCAGAAAACTTGCCGTCTGGAAGACAGAAGCGGCTGGGATTGTGATTTGTCACACTGATTGACTACTCCTGTCCATATGGTACATGCGCAGTGCAGATACAGAGTAAAGAGTGTCTATGTAGGGTGTAATAGGTAGTGTAGATGCGTTTGTAGACGCCGACCTATCGATTGGATATCACACTGCATAGTGATATGGTGATTCGTAGTAAGAAATAAGTAGCACGATGGAAGCTGCTCAAGTCAAGTGCTGAAGTGGACACGGAGAAGCGGAAGAATCGTCGTCTGCAGCCACCGGAACGGCGAGCATTGTGATTTGTCACAGTGATTGATTGTCTCGTTTCTATGGTGTGCATCAGAGGGTCAGAATAAATCGGAGTAAGGATATGTAGGTCTTTCGTTTGCAGACGCGAGGAACTCGACTCGGACGACGGCCACACTGCATGCACTATCTTGGATGACAAATCGCGACTACGAAGCGAAGACCTGACAGCGTTGTGCACTGTACAGAGCAACGTAGACAGGACGGCACCCATCTACTGCTACGACGGCAAGCAGGAACCTAAGTTCAGCCACTCTGTCCCTATATAGAAGTCACGGCTGGACTTCTGGTATTCCCTTTTCCAGTTCATCCATCATTGTTCATTGCATCTTGTCTTAAACGTAGTCTCGTAATTATCGCTGACCGTACAGACATTTAGGAAACCTTTTGTGTTACCCAAACGATCAATCGTCACGAAGCGAGCAGAGCATAGCACATGTGTTACGGCGACAGGTTGCTACGCAGTAGTCTAGTCGTAAATCCCTAGTGTCAGAGACATACATAATTGAGCGTTGTCCAAATTCGAGAATGAAATCAACCCAATACAGTAATTTGTAACGGAAAGGTGTTCGCTAGTATTGCTCGACTACCTTTGCACACAACTGGGTACAAATTGCACGACTCACCTCTATGGGACGACGATGGAACCAATCAACCACCCAGTGACACCGCAGTTTCGCTTCCCGTCATCTGACGACGGTGCAAGTTTCTGAAACAACGAATAGGTGTTCCCGTCATCTGACGACGGTGCAAGTTTCTGAAACAACGAATAGGTCCCGAGCTTTTCGACTTTAATTCGCTATTCGTTATCCAAAAACTCGCAGTGTCGGCCAGAGGGTTTCAATTCGATTCTCAATTCTTATTGTAGTGGTGTGAAACGTCGTCATCGAACTACAAGGGAGAGCGAGAAATGGGGTAGTGAACTACTGGCACACCTGAGCGAATCGGCTTCTACTGCGCCTACCTCCGAGGTGCCGTAAGGGGAGGCGGGCGGCCCCAAAGCAAACAGTGGCACGCTGTTTGCGCCCCAACCCCGATCGAGTTGCCAATTTGGCGCCGCCGCCGACGGCCAATGAGTAATTGGAGATTACCCAGGTACTACGAGGGGACAACCACTAAATGCGATTGTCACCGAAGAGGAGAAGCGCGGCGAAAAGGTCGGCGCGCCGGATGCGTCTCGCGTGTTTGCTGACGTCTCCGCGCCCCACTTGGAACGAGTTGCCAACGTCATTCGAGCGAACCTGTTGATTTGCCGGGAGGATGTCGAGTTGACCACAAGTTTTGTGTACCCTCTTCGTCTGCAAACAATGGCAAAACGATCGATTTCGCGACTGTGTTCGCGGTTACGGTAAGTCGCAGTTGGCGTCGAGGTCGACGGTACATATGTACCGTAACTGCCGAAAACGAAAAGCGTTCGATTCGCTTGCAGTGTGCGGCAAAATCGTTTGACGTCTCTAGCATGTACGTGTATGCGTCTGCAGTGACTAGCAGGCCTGGAGTCCGCTGTAAGAAGCTCGACTAAACGCACTCGTTCGTATCAATACAATCCACGCACCCCAAAGCAAAGCAGTTCTGGCGTGAAGCGGTGACGGCAATTTCGACTGCGGCCATGAGAACCCCGCCCTTTGAACGATCAGTGCAGCCTACATAAGAAGAAATGGCCGGCGAAAAGCATGACACGCAGCTTGCCTCGACCAACGCACGTCCG
Source organism: Linhomoeus sp. GSCO2_2 (assembly GCA_030248115.1). Lineage (NCBI taxonomy): Eukaryota > Metazoa > Nematoda > Chromadorea > Monhysterida > Linhomoeidae > Linhomoeus > Linhomoeus sp. GSCO2_2. Next base: position 19,868 of record JASAMZ010014024.1, on the reverse strand, counting down.
CACTAGTCCCACCTTTCGTAGAAAGTCGCCAGAGAAACTTCTTCTGAAGACCGCAAGAATGACGATCCGCATTCTGGTGACCGCCCTGTGGTTGGTCGCCATCTTCAGTCCTGTCGCTGGCAAGTCCGGTCTGGTCAGCAAGTGCGCAGACAAGTACGGCCGTGAGCAAAAATGCAGCGGAATCTATACCGTCGGCTGCACAGTCGCTATCGAGGATGGAAAGATAACCGACACGATGTGCAGCCTGTGCGCCGCTGGGAACACGCATGACGAAAAGACCTCCAAATGGAAATGCAATACCAAACTGTTAGGCACCGAGTATTGTTGCTGCTACGACGACATGTGCAACAAAGACGTGTCGGTGGACTACATCGAGAAGAACTTGCTCAATAGTGGGTATCTACGCAGCCTTTCATAGCTGTTAATGAAGAAGAGCGGGCGCCTGCCTAATCGACGTACAATTTTAGCTAGCGAATCCGCAATCCGGGCTGGCTCCATTCAGCTGCTGCTGCCGATTGCGTTTGTGCTGCTGCGAGTTCAGCAGAAGTGGTAAAGCACGGCACTTGAAGAGGTCGACCCATGCGAAGAATTGTGTTCGACGATGTGTTCTCGCTCTCGTTCACTTAGGCCATGCATATCAAGTGGTACGAGATTATCCTCTCCTGTTCAGTGGCAACGCTGGTTATCTGTTCGCGACGCTCGTATCCCGAATCCAACATTTCAAAACGGCCAACTTCTTCGCTTCTTCGATTAGACGACGACGACAACAACAACAACAACAACAACAACAACAACAACAACAACAACAACAACAACAACAACAACAACAACAACAACAACAACAACAACAACAACAACAACAACAACAACAACAACAACAACAACAACAACAACAACAACAACAACAACAACAACAACAACAACAACAACAACAACAACAACAACAACAACAACAACAACAACAACAACAACAACAACAACAACAACAACAACAACAACAACAACAACAACAACAACAACAACAACAACAACAACAACAACAACAACAACAACAACAACAACAACAACAACAACAACAACAACAACAACAACAACAACAACAACAACAACAACAACAACAACAACAACAACAACAACAACAACAACAACAACAACAACAACAACAACAACAACAACAACAACAACAACAACAACAACAACAACAACAACAACAACAACAACAACAACAACAACAACAACAACAACAACAACAACAACAACAACAACAACAACAACAACAACAACAACAACAACAACAACAACAACAACAACAACAACAACAACAACAACAACAACAACAACAACAACAACAACAACAACAACAACAACAACAACAACAACAACAACAACAACGACGACGACGACGACGACAACGACAACGACGACGACAACAACGACAACAACAACGACGACAACAACAACGACGACGACAACAACAACGACGACGACGACAACGACAACGACGACGACAACGACGACGACGACGACGACGACGACGACGACGACGACGACGACGACGACGACGACGACGACGACGACGACGACGACGACGACGACGACGACGACGACGACGACGACGACGACGACGACGACGACGACGACGACGACGACGACGACATGGGGCGACGCATATGTTGCTAGTTTGACGTCGGCTGCGACGACGACGACATAGGGCTCCACATATGTTGTTAGTTTGAAGTCGGCTGCGACGACGACCACATGGGGCGACACATATGTTGCTAGTTTGACGTCGGCTGCTACAGTAAATCGCAATGCAACTTATACTATTCGTGTGCAAACACCACAACGTTGGCAATCGCGATGTCCGACTAGACGGTGCGTATTCACAACTGGCCACAGCGAATTCGAGCTCCCGCCTGCCATTGGACGCCATAAACTTGCCGAAGAAGTTCGAATGGTAACATCAGGATAGTGTCGTTTTACGTCAGTTACGATGGCTGGGGTGTCGTAGGAAATGGTCCGGTTGCCGTCTTGAGGGCTTGGGGCTGATAATTTGCTTGGCTTGAAGAGAACAGAGAAGTTTGTTCCTTCCCCTGCTCTGCCTGCCCTGGTGGCAGAAGAAGAAGAAGAACGATGCCGATCGAGCTTGGAAGCGCCGATCCGCTTGCGAAGTAGCGCCGACAGCGACCGATGCGCTCCTCGGCGGCGTCGCCGCGGGTGCGCGGCTTCTTCGTCAACTTCTGCTTCGGCCTCTCCTTCGGCTTCGTCGTCAGCTACCTCGTTCTGAGCTCCTACAAGACGCAGTCTTCCACTCGACTCGAAGCGCTTTCGGAAGCCGCCGGCGGCGGGCGCGCCGTCGTCGGCCTTCGCGAGCGCGAGCTGGTGACGCTGAGAGCGCCCGTGGCGCAGAGAAGGAGGAACGGCTCTGCTTCTGGCGAGGACGCAGCGCAGGAAGCGCTTCTGCTTCGGGAGGACCACAGGCACGCGCACGGCGACCAAGAGCTGGATCCCCACGGCCATTCGGTGATCGAAGACGCTGCGGGACCCAGCGAAATAGTGCAGTTCCACTCGGCCAACGAGACCTTTCACTTGGGTGTGTGGTAGAAGCGACTACGGAAGTTTTGTCGGCTGTAACTTCTCGCGAACGCTAACGTGTAAACGCTGGGAATGGGATCATTGATGTACTTTGGCACCAGTATGAGTACCATCTGTCGCTTCCAGGCGAGGACGTGTTAGCGCAGGCTGTGGCGAAGCGGGTTCGGGTCTTCTGCTGGATTCTCACGGGCGAGAAGAACCACGAGAGGAGGGCCAAACATGTCAAGGTAGTTTTTAGTGCTAACTTCATTGAATGTGTTCAAAAGTAGCGCCTGAAAAAATACCACCGCCAATATTGTCGTTAGGGGGTGGCTGTAACTTTGCATGGTGGTGTCGGCTTGAGGTTGGCGGGGGTGTGGGAGGAGGAGGAGCTCACAACGATTTGAGCCATCTCGTCTTGGGGGGGGGGGGGGGGTTGGAACTTGGAAAACCATCGCACGTATGAATCGATTTATGCTGTATCTCCTTCCACTTCCACTTCTCTCCAAAGGCGACGTGGGCGCGTCGGTGCAACGGCTACGTGTTCATGTCCTCCAAAGCGGACCCCTCTCTTCCGGCCGTCAAACTGGAAAATGTGCAGGAGGGCAGGGACTGGCTGTGGGCCAAGACGAAGGAAGCCTACCGCTACGTGTACCAGCATCATCTGCAGGTACAAAGATGGACAGATTTAAAGAAATAGGAAATTTGAAAGATTGAAATATTGAACAATTTTTTTGGGAAATCTGTTGGAATTTTGTCAACCTACCTTTCGGAAAGTATTTTTCCAACGTACTTTTATTGGGCCAAATTTTTGTCATCCCAAATTTTTTGGCGAAAACTTTTTGTCCCACAAAAACATTGCATTGCACTCTTCTTCTCTCTGAACATTGCACTCTTCTTCACACTTGGAGGACGATTTTTGAGGAATAAGCTTTTCAACAAATTTTTGTAGAGCAAATTCAAAAAATTTCCACAAAACTTCCCTTCGCAGGACTACGACTGGTTCCTGAAGGCGGACGACGACACCTACGTGATCGTGGAGAATCTCAGGTACATGCTGATGGCCGATGAGCCCACTGACCCCGTGTGGCACGGATGCCGATTCAGGCCTTTTACGAAGCAGGGTGGGTGGGGATGAGCTACTGATACGTTACAGGGTGGGTGGGAGATTGGGATGGATGGTGGATCTGCGCAATGAGGTGTGGTACAGTATTGGCCTGGCTTGCATTCTTGGAGCATTGAAGCTAGTTGTTTCACCGTTGCGACCGATACTCGCGCTGGACCGATCTACCCCCGACCCCATGTTAGTATGTCACAATTTGCCGCAGGCGGCTAAGCTTGTTTCTCCAATAACGGTCGCAAAATGGCAGACCGACATTCTCTACCGAGCTTCCAAAGTGGCGTTAGGCGGTCATAAGACCTGAATCGCGTGCGTACCGGTTTCTATTGGCCTTAGAATCGTCGAGATTTTCGCTTGCAGCACAATTTTCGAACGTTTTGAGTCATTTTTAGATGGAGCAAAATAATGCGTCTGGTACTTCTTGGGTTTCATGTTGTTTCGGCGGAGCAATTTCGGAACTCGATTTTTGGTCATCTGTGCCCCCCACCCTTAGCTTCACGACCAATCGCCACCTATAACCGTCCTCCAGGCTACATGAGCGGCGGCGCCGGCTACGTTCTCTCTCGGGAGGCGCTTCGGCGCTTCGTGGAAGAAGGGCTCACAGACGGCTCCAAGTGCAAGAAGGCGCACACGGGCGCGGAGGACGCCGAGATGGGCATCTGTCTCGATAAGCTGGGGGTGCGGGCGGGCGACAGCCGCGACGGGCGCAGTCGCTACCGCTTCCTTCCCTTTGTCCCGGAACATCACTTGATCCCGGGCCACGCGGACCCCACCTTCTGGTTCTGGCACTACATCTACTACCCCATGGAGCAGGTGGGGTTACGGTAGCGCTCTCGAGTCGAGTGGAAGTTAGACTGGAATGCTTGCCGGTCGGGTTACTGTAGCGCCCCGGAAACGGCTAGAAACTGCGCTGCGCCATGTAAGGCTGCGCGGCGCCAATTCGACGCGCGGTCGAAAGTCGCGCTCATCCATTTCTGATGCGCCTATTTGAGAACTACTGTGTCCATTCGTATTCACATTGGCTCACGTTCTCTTTCGCAAAGCGCCGCTCGCGCCCCTTTATTGTGAAGCGAAGCGCAAAGCGCGCCGCAAGCTGTCGTTTGGCATGTCTGCTGCGACCGTAAACGACGCCGCCGCGCCATTGTAATGAATTCAATCTAAACCCTTGGGGATTTGTTCGCATGGAGAACGCTAGGCTACGCAGCTTCAAAGGCGCGATTGCGTAATGTCAAGTGTTCTCGCCACTGTCTCGCTTCTGCGCATTCAGACGACGCACCTGACCGCTGTCTGCGTGGCTGAGAGGAGGGGCGCATTCACATACGCGCGAGAATGTCAAACGGCCGAAAATGACCCATTTTGTCGACTGTGTACGTTGCGAGGGGCGCGGGCGAGCGCCTCATCCGAAAAAGAAGGATCGTCGCGGCGGCGCGCGCGCACTTACGGGGGGCGGCGAAATTACTCTAACTCGTGAGCGCATTTTGGTAGATTCGCGCACGGTAAAGCCGATTGACCAACGGACAACTGATTGTAGTGAATGCGGCGGTGCTACAGAGTTGACTATAAACATAACTCTGCGTTGTTGGTACTTCGATTTGCGGCTAAAGTTTGTATAACTCGCATACACGCTTTTGTGTGGAAGCCGAAGCATCAAGCATGTGACGGCGCTCCAGAGGCGTTTCTCACTCTACCATAACTATTGTACCTTCGCAGGGCCTGGGCTGCTGCAGCGACCACGCGGCCACCTTCCACTACATCACGCCCAACCACATGTACGTCTTGGAGTACCTCATCTACCACTTGCGCCCTTACGGCGTGGGGCACAGCGGCGTCGCCGAGAAGTTGCGTCTTTCGAACGGCGGCCGCGAACCTTCGGAAGAGGAGCTGTTTGAAGCGGCGAAGCGGCAGTCGAAGGCCGATAGGCCCATTCCCGATCCGGAGTACGAAGAGAAGATGGCGAAGAAGCCGTTCGGCTTCGGCGCGGGGAAAGGAATAGCCATCGCTAGGGAAGTGGGTATAGGTTAGACGCGCCGGCTGGATTCGCGCAGGAATAGTGATCTCGCATTAGTGGAAGAAGGGTGTGGGTAGCGTCACTGGCATCTAGCAGCGGATTTGACGAGCGCAGGGGTGGACTAACAACGGCTATAGAACGCAGTGAGGTTACAAGCCGCTTGCAGTAATCCTCAACCATTGCGAATCCAGCCGTCCCAGTGAGCCTTGTCCTTGCATTCGTCGTTCTGCTACTTCTGTTGTCGCTGTGCCTCTTTTTGCCAAAACGTGTGCGCACGGCATTTATCACGAAGCTCATGCGGTCACAGTGGGCGCGCTATAATAGGAGCAGAGTTGTGGTACGAAGGCCCTCGACTACTAACACGCGAATCTACTCGCTCTGAGTGAGATGACTCGATCTGCTGATTCTTCTGATTCTCGGCTGTTCGATCGTTCTCTGTGCTTCGATTATACGCACCGTGCATAACATAGCTGTGATCCTCTGTTGTATAGAAGAGCTGTTCCGTTTGGTGAAACCGGTGCAAGGCAGGTAAGTACAGTGTTCTTGTTGGTCGTTGCCACAGTATTCAGTACGAACAACTTGGTTGTAACTACCGCGCTCTACTTACGCAATAGTTTTTGGGCGCAACTGGTCTCTCTTTGTTGTGCGCGGAAGCGCGCTACGATTGCTTTGCTTGGATGTGCTCATTCTCATCTCATTTCTGTGCAATAACCGTCTTCTACTTATGTGGGGATGAGCGACGACGACGTTTCTTTTCCCACGGAACGACTTCTTTGTTTTGCCGCAGTGGCTTGTTGGTGTTTGGTCGTTCGATTGTTCGTTGTCGTTCTCGTTATGTGTGGTCTAATGGTTTATTTGGCGCTGTTGTCGTCTGAAAGACGAGAGAAGGACAGTGGTTCCTATAAGCATTGGGAGTGGGCGGGCACTGGGCAGGTAGAGCCGACTTGCTATTTTCTACAGTTTATTCTTGAGTGCCAGGAAACACTGTATGCTAGAACCGATGACTGCGGCGAAGAACCCTGTTTGTATTTTACCTATTTAGTTTGCGTCGTAGGACAGTTACTAAAAGAAGCGCGCTACACGGGTGTCGACATAACCTTTTCGTCACCAGCCCCCCCCCCCCTGACAACCAGGGACAAGATCAAATGAACAATCTACATTACTAAGCTAGCTAGGTGTAGTGTCCGTCCGTCCGTCTGAAACGCTCGCCTTCCTAGCACTTCGCCACGCGACGCTTCAGCACGCGCTTGCCTCGCTAGCACTTCGCCACGCCAAGCTTCAGCACGCACGCGCTAGGAAGCCAGCAGGACACCAGCGGCGTCCCGCAGAGAAGCTCGCTCGCTTCGATCGATCGGCCGCAGAGAATCAATCGCTGCACGGCCAGCGTCGCCTGTTGCTGCCTGCCTTCAACGCAGGCTTTGCCTGAACAGTACGGCAATGCACGGTAGCAGAGCCTTGCAAAAGCGAACAGTGCGGCAGTGCGGTACAGCAGAGAACCTTGCAATGTGCAATTCAACAGAGCCGAACAGTACGACAATGCTCGCGCAGGCAATTCAAGGCGCTTCAGCGACTATTTCGCTTGCAACAGGACTTGCAACAGGACAAATCTTGCAACAGGACAAATCTTGCAACAGGACAGATTTTGCAACAGGACAGACCTTGCAACAGGACAGATTTTGCAACAGGACAGACCTTGCAACAGGACAGATCTTGCAACAGGACAGATCGTGCAACAGGACAGATCTTGCAACAGGACAGATCTTGCAACAGGACAGATCTTGCAACAGGACAGATCTTGCAACAGGACAGACCCTGCAACAGGACAGATCTTGCAACAGGACAGATCTTACAACAGGGCAAATCTTGCAACAGGACAGATCTTGCAACAGGACACATCTTGCAACAGGACAGATCGTGCAACAGGACACATCTTGCAACAGGACAGATCTTACAACAGGTCAGACCCTGCAACAGGACAGATCTTGCAACAGGACAGATCCTGCAACAGGACAGATCTTGCAACAGGACAGATCTTACAACAGGGCAAATCTTGCAACAGGACAGATCTTGCAACAGGACACATCTTGCAACAGGACAGATCGTGCAACAGGACAGACCTTGCAACAGGACAGATTTTGCAACAGGACAAATCTTGCAACAGGACAAATCTTGCAACAGGACAGATTTTGCAACAGGACAGATTTTGCAACGGGACAGACCTTGCAACAGGACAGATTTTGCATCAGGACAGTCCTTGCAACAGGACAGATCTTGCAACAGGACAGATCGTGCAACAGGGCAGACCTTGCAACAGGACAGATTTTGCAACAGGACAAATCTTGCAACAGGACAAATCTTGCAACAGGACAGATTTTGCAGCAGGACAGATTTTGCGACCTTGCAACACGACATATTTTGCAACAGGACAGTCCTTGCAACAGGACAGATCTTGCATCTTGCAACAGGACAGATCGTGCAACAGGACAGATCTTGCAACAGGACAGACCTTGCAACAGGACAGATCTTGCAACAGGACAGACCCTGCAACAGGACAGATCTTGCAACAGGACAGATCTTAGAACAGGGCAAGTCTTGCAACAGGACAGATCTTGCAACAGGACAGGCCTTGCAACAGGACAGGCCTTGCAACAGGACAAACCCTGGAATAGGACAGACCCTTCAACAGGGCAAATCTTGCAACAGGTCAGACCTTGACAATGAACAGGGCGGACGTTGCGGCGCGCGTGCGAGGCGACCAGCGCCGTTGGCTCACAACGGGACAGACCTTGCAACGGACAGACCTTGAACAGGACAGATCATGCGACAGGACATTACGGCCATTGACGACTACATTCCATGATATTCAGACCTCAGGAATTCTTCTGCAACGGGAAGGAACGGCTAGTCATGGATAAGCTGGAACGGAACACAGACGTCGGGGCCGTAATTTATATGTCCGGATAGAGTGGCTGAACTTAGTTTCTTGCTTGTCGTCGCTGTACTAGATGGGTACCTTCATGAGTGCGTTGCTAACAGTGCACAGTGCACAACGCTGTCATGTCTTTGTAGTCGCGCTTAGGCACTCCAGGGTGGTTGTGACGCCGACAGCTACAGTGTGGCCATCGTCTGGGGCGAGCATCGATCCTGGCGCCTGCAAACGAATCTGCCTATTACACATCTACGAGTCTTCACTCTGAGCGTCTGCTGCACACCTTGGAAAGAAACAACCGATCACTGTGATAGGTTATAACCCCAGATATTCCAGCCGCTGCAGCCGACGATTCTTCTGCTTCTCGTTATCCACTTTGAAGCACTTGACTTGAGCAGCTTCCGTTTTCCGTCGTCTTCCTTACTACGAATCACAATATCACTATGCAGTGTGATAGCCGATATCACGGCGTCTGTCAACAAACGTACCTACCTACACTACCTATTACACTTTACATACGCACGCTTTACTCTGTATCTGCACTCAGGCACTGCACAGGGCACATCATGAACAGAAGCAATCGATGCAATATCACAATGGGGTGGTGTACCGACAACAGCTGCAGCGCGGTCTTCGTCTAGGCCGCTTGTGTGTCTGGCACGCCTGCCTACATAAACTGTCATATTCTTTACTTTGGAGACCGGATCTGTACTACCTAGCAAAGAACAGGAATATCAATCACTGTGACAAATCACAATGCTCGGCTGTCAATCTTAAAGACGGTTCTTCTGCCTTCGCTTCTTTCTTCGTCGAGCAGCTGACATCCGACGCAGTCTTCTTTATCACTCTGCGAACTACGATCACAATGTTACAATGGGGCACTACATATCACTACAGCTGCAGAGCGCTTTCCTTTCGCTTTTCTGCCCGCCCCTAACGAGCCTGCAACGGAGCCTACCTACTGAAAATCTGCTTACGGTTTACTCTGAATATTTGTACACAAAACAAGACAGGAGCAATATCAATCATTGTGAGAAATCACAATCTCAGAAGTGCCGCCTTTGTAGTCCTGCAGTCTGAGCTCCTTCTTTCTTCATCCAGCAGCTTGTCACTAGTAGTCTTTTCTATATCACTGTACGAGCTACATAGACACATACAAATCACAATATCGCAATGAGATGTGCCGCCAACTGCAGCAGCGGAGTCTTCGTCTGGGCCGCTTCTCTGCCTGGGGCCCTACAAATGGAAGTGACCCATTGAAAACCTACCTAATTACTCTTCATTCCGACTTTCTCTACACACAATAACCAAAGCAATCAAGAATCAATCACTGTGACAAATCAGTCTCAAGGAGTGTCACGCTGTAGCTCTGCTTTGTCTTCGTCTTTCTTTGTCCAGGAGCTTCTGTCTCGTTGTCTTCTCTATCACTGCGCGAGTTACATACTGCACGCATACCAATCACAATATCGCAATTGGATTGCTGCCAACTGCTGCAGCGTTGTCTTCGTCTGGCCGCTTCTCTGCATGGGGGGGGGGAGTGCAGAAATTGGAAGCTAGCCTACCCATTGAAACCCAATTACGTACTCTTTACTCCGAGTATCTCTAGTCACAGGAACAATCGATCACTGTGACAAATCACAATCTCCAGGAGTGTCGCCGCTGAAGTCCTGCTGGCTAGATTCTTCGTCTTCTCTTTCCTTCTTCATCCAGCTTCTGTCGTCTCAGCGTCTTCTCTATCACTGTGCGAGCTACATACATGCGCACATGAGAATCACATTATCGCAATGGGCTGTGCCGCTGGGGGGGGGGGGGGGGGGGGGGAGGGGAGGGTGGGGGCGGGCAGCGAATACACCACTTTACTCCGAATATCGCTAATTACAAGAGCAATCAATCACTGTGACAAATCACAATCTCGAGGAGTGTCGCCGCTTCTGTCCCTCGTTGTCTTCTCCATTACTGTACGACCTACATACATGCACAGACGAATCACAACATCGCAGTTGGAGGTGCTGCCGACCGCTGCAGCGTAGCGTGGACCGCTTCTCTGCGTGGGGGGGGGGGGGGGGACCCCGCAAATACTGTTTTCTCCGATCTACACACAATTACAGGAGGACTCAATCGCTGTGACAAATCACAATCTCCAGGAGTGTCGCCGCTGAAGTCCTGCTGGCTGGATTCTTCGTCTTCTCTTTCTTCATCCAGCTTCTGTCTCGTCGTCTTCTCTATCACTGTACAACCTACATACATACACACATGAGAATCACATTATCGCAATGGGATGTGCCGCCGACTGTCTCATCGTATAGTCTTCGTCTGGGCCGCATCTCTGTCTTGCGGGGGGGGGGGCAGCGAATACACCACTTTACTCCGAATATCACTAATTACAAGAGCAATCAATCAGTGACAAATCACAATCTCGAGGATGTCGCCACTGCAGTCCTTCTTCGTCCACCAGTTTCTGTCCCTCGTTGTCTTCTCCATCACTGTACAACCTACATACATACACATACGAATCACAACATCGCAAATGGAGGTGCTGCCGACTGCTGCAGCGTAGCGTGGACCGCTTCTCTGCGTGGGGGGGGGGGGGGGGGGGGGGGGCGACCCCGCATACTGTTTACTCCGATCTACACACAATAAAAGGAGGACTCAATCACTGTGACAAATCACAATCTCCAGGAGTGTCGCGGCTGAAGTCCTGCTGGCTGGATTCTTCCTCTTCTCTTTCTTTCTTCATCCAGCTTCTGATCCGTCGTCTTTTCTATCACTGTACGAGCTACATACATACACACATGAGAATCACATTATCGCAATGGGATATGCCGCCAAACTGCTGCAGCGTAGTCTTCGTCGCCTGGGGGAGGGGGGGGGGGGGGCTTGCCGAAGCTGCAACTGTTGGAGTTTTTCGATTGACGTCTTTTTGGTGGGTAGTTCGGCAACACTTCCTTCAGCTGTTGCTGCCCGCCGCACGGTCGACGCGCATCCATAGAGGCGGTGGGCCGGTTGAAGGGCGCATTCTCTTTGCTCTCTCCCTGCATTCGCCTTCTTTGTGGACCCAGACGCCGCTTTCACGGTAGTAGCGATTTCTGAACGAAAACACGGCATTTATAATCATGTCAATGCAACGGGGTATATTCGCAAACGCCAATATCGCCGAAAGGGTAGGTGCCGTCCAGCGGTCGGCGTCCGCGGCAGTCGCCGTCAGCTCGTCTTCCTCCGCGGGGCGCCAATGGTTATGATGTTGAAGTGCCGTCTGCCCTCATCAGGTGGCAGTCGAACAGGCCGACGACTTCTGCGCGCGCACTACTTCTCGGCTTCGAATTCTTGGACGACGACGACGCAGTGGCGGCCGTCCTGCTGGGGGACCCTGTCGTCTTCCTTTCTGTTGCTGCATTCTTTCACGAGGATCCTATCGGGCGTCGGCCGACGTGGCAGCACATCCTCTTGTCGGCCACTTCTTCTTGCGGTCCGATGTCCTCCACGCGTGCGTTCCTTCCTGCGGTCGGCTGGCTGTCATTCCCTGGTCGGAGGAGCGTCGTCGTCGTCTCCTCTTGCGTCTGGACGGTCTGCTGCCGCGGTCGGTTGGCCGTCCGTCTTCTGGTCGAGTGGCGTCGCAGCTGTCGTGTCTTGCCTCTAGCCGGTCGAGCCGACGACGGTGCCAATGGCGCTCGCGGACCACTGCAGACGGAGCATCTTGGTTTGGGCCGCTTCTCTGCCTTCAGACCAGACGATGGTGACTGGGCGCCAGGCGACGAGTTGGGGGAAGTGACTGGACTGCCTTCTCGACTGCTTCGCCTTCTCCGCTTTCTTCGGCCAGCGGCTTGCCTCTCCTCCTGGCCGAGATCTTTGTGACAAATATCGTGGTCGCAAGGGGCTATCGAGAAGACGACGACGGCTAAGTGCTCGCCCGGCCCGGCCGTTTGCCTATGGACCGCCTCGCCGCCTGCATAGCGGACGACAGTCACTGGGGGTCAACCGGCGAAGCTGCAATAGGAGCGAGTTTTTCAACGATTTCTGTATGTCCGCTAGGTACTGTACTTCGACAACACTTCCTTCAGCTGCTGCTGCCCGCCGCATGGTAAGACGCTCATCCACAAAGACGGTGGGCCGGTTGCAGGCCGCATTCGCCTTCTTTGGACGCAGAGACGTTACTTTCGCAGCGATTTCTGAACGAAAAGACGGCATGTATGATCATGTCAATGCTACTCTAAGGGCTGCAGTCGCCGTCGGGTCGGCTTCCGACGCAGGGCGGCAATGGTGCTGAAGCTGATGCTGAAGCGACGTCTGCTATCGTCAGGTCGCAGTCGAACAGGCCGACGACTACCGCGCGCGCACTACTTCTCGGCTTCGCCTTCTTGGACGATGACGACGCAGTGGTGGCCGCTCCCTGCTGCTGGGGGCAGTGGCGCATCCGCAGATCTTCTGACAATCTTTTGATCCTGTAGTCTTCGACCGCTTCTGTTGCCGCCTTCTTCCGTGGTTCCTGTCGGCGTCCTTGAGCAGCAGTCGGCCGGCGTGGCAGCTCGTCGCCTGTTCCTTCTTCCGGTTGGTCCTCCACGGGGTTAACTGCCCTCTGGTCGTCGTCGTCGCCGACTCTTGGCCTGGTCGGTCTGCTCGATCTGCTGCTGCAGCGCCACGTCGACGACGGCTACCGCTGACGACGGCCGCGGCGTCTTCCATTGCCTTGGTTCTTCTTTCTTCTTCTTGATTTCTTCCTTCGACACTATTAACGATTAACGTTTGCAAAATTTCAGAAAGTAACTGGTGTAAAACGATGGAGATTATGTAGCGCCACAATGGAATCCTACCTACGCAGATAACATACCTTCCTTCCAAACGTATAAGCACAAATTCAAATGTGTATATTTGAATTCAAATGTTCGTATTCGAATTCAAATGTTTGAATTCAAAAGGCTGAATGTTTGAATATTTGAATTCAAAAGGATTGAAATGACTGCGTTTGAATTCAAACTCAAATATGCTGGAATTCAAATATTCGAAGCAATGTGCACGTGTATTGGAATCAAATGTTTGAATTCAAAATGCAGTCGAATCAAATTCTTTGATAAACGCCACAGCTTTTGATTTGAGAAAGCCTTCTGCGCAGGGTGATGAATTCATTAGTGATTGTGGATGGCGTGCTCTGCGCGATAAACTTTGCTTGAGCTTTCGACGCTCAATCGGCGCCGTCGTCAGAACCTGAACAAGCACTGGCATAACCAAACTGTCACACAACACTTGTACCGCGCATACTTACGCGCCAACTACATAATATGTTCACAGAGTCAACAGTCTAATTCTGGCGACGGCGCGGCCGCAATCGCCTAGGCGAGATGGGCGCCGACCCAGCGGGGGCTGCTGCTGGAGGAGAAGAGGGAATGGGAGACGCCAAACTCAAAGCTCGGCTTGGGGGCGGCGGGAGAGAGGGGAGTCGTCTGGCCACGACATCCCACGCCTGGTTCAGATTACGGCCCCTGCTGCGGTTGACTGCTGAGGAGGCGCCAAGATTCAAATTCTCGCCAAGACGCACTGCAGCTGCAGAAAGTCTCAAATTCAGGCCGATTACGCCCACCTATGGCTGTCCAGATGCCAAGCTCTGCAAGCACCTGACGAGGCTGTTAGGACTGTTGCCCAGGTCCACCTTTAGTCTGCGCGACAGCAACGACTTCCTCAGGAGGCTGCGTGAAGTCGAGATGGAGGACACTGACCTGCTGGCCTCTTTCGACGTCGTCTCGTTGTTCACCCGAGTGCCTGTAGATGAGAGCTGCCAACTGATAGAAGCCCAACTGGCCAGCTGCGCCTCACTGAACTCTCACACCCATTTAGAGCCCAGACAAGTGGCGTTGCTACTGCGCTTCTGCCTCAACAACACACTGGTGCAGGTGGGTGACCAACTGTTCAAACAGACCAGCGGCCTAGCCATGGGCAAGGCCATGTCTCCAGTGGTGGCCGACCTCTACATGGGCCAACTGGAGGCTGAGGCACTTGAAGAGTGGCCTCTCAAACCAAAGCTGTTCCTGCGCTACGTCGATGACTGTTTCCTCGTCTGGCCCCATGGCGAGGCAGAGCTTCACAAGTTGCTCGCCCACTTCAACTCGCGGCACGCCTCCATCCAGTTCACCATGGAGCTGGAGGCCAGTGGCAGCCTGCCATTCCTGGATGTGATGGTGACAAAGGCACCCCCCGCTGTCACTACTAGCGTCTACAGGAAGCCATGCAACTCCAACAGCTTCATCGCCGCTGAATCGCACCACCACTGGGCTCACAAGGAGTCGGCCGTTAGGTCGCTGACCCTGCGGGCAGTTAGCCACTGCTCCTCTGAAGCGCTGCTAGCCGACGAGCTGCGCTTCATACGCCAGTTGTTTCGTGAGCACGGATTCACCTTTGCCACCATTAACCGCGTCATGACGCCAATTCTACGAAGGTGGAGGGCACCAGTCACTGCAGAGGAAGGGCCTGTCGTTGAGGTGGAAAGGCCTACTGTGACTCTGTCACTGCCCTTCATCGACGGCCTCTACCAGCGCCTGCAGCGACTTGGAAGAAAAGCTGGCGTGCGCTTCGTGCCCAGAAGCGCCCGTACTGTAATGTCTGAGCTGAAGCCCAAGCTGAAGCCTAAGCTGAGCGCTACAGAGGCCTCAGATGTCGTCTACTGCGTCAACTGCGACTGCGGCAAAGTCTACATTGGCCAAACTGACCGCCAGTTGAAGACCAGAATGGCCGAACACGAACGAGGCTGGAGAAACAGTCAGGGGGCCTTCTGCAGCCACCCAGCTCCTCTGCACCGCCCAAATTTCTCAGAGGCAAAGGTGGTAGCAGTGGAGCAGCACAACGAGATTCGTCAGGTGAAGGAGGCACTGCTTATCCGCAAAGCTGGTCGCCAAGCCATTGAGAATTTGAATCTTGGCGCCTCCTCAGCAGTCAACCGCAGCAGGGGCCGTAATCTGAACCAGGCGTGGGATGTCGTGGCCAGACGACTCCCCTCTCTCCCGCCGCCCCCAAGCCGAGCTTTGAGTTTGGCGTCTCCCATTCCCTCTTCTCCTCCAGCAGCAGCCCCCGCTGGGTCGGCGCCCATCTCGCCTAGGCGATTGCGGCCGCGCCGTCGCCAGAATTAGACTGTTGACTCTGTGAACATATTATGTAGTTGGCGCGTAAGTATGCGCGGTACAAGTGTTGTGTGACAGTTTGGTTATGCCAGTGCTTGTTCAGGTTCTGGTTATGCCAGTGCTTGTTCAGGTTCAGGCGCCGATTGAGCGTCGAAAGCTCAAGCAAAGTTTATCGCGCAGAGCACGCCATCCACAATCACTAATGCCACAGCTTTTGCTGAAGAAAGAATTCTTGTGTATGGATTTCCATCCAGCTTGAAATCGTGTTGGTCCTGTAACTATTATTACCGTAATATTTCGTGTGAGTGCGTTTTCCGCATGCTGCGCTCGTTTTAGTAACCGCTTTGTCATCGCGCTTCGATTCAACGCACGGCGTTGTTTACGAGCAGAGCACGTCGTTTGGTGTTTACCAGTTCTTCAACGGGGATTGTGGACTGCGAAATCCAAAAATATCGGTGTAGTTCTTGTTATTCTGAAGCGGAGATTGGAGAAAATCAACCCAAAATGTCGGCCGGCGGCGCGGACGTCGAGTTGTTCGGTCGCAACTACCACAAGGACGATGAGGAGAAGGCGATTCGGCACCTGAGCACGCTGGTGCAGAAGCCGCTGGTTCAAGATGACGCCGAAGACATTCGGAAGCGCGAGGAGTCGATCATGGAGCTGGGCAACATGCTGGCCAAGCAGAAGAAGATCAATGGTACTGGCGCGACGCGTTGACTTGGGATGACTAGTGCACTTCTTAACATAGGTGCAGGCCACCCGGAGGCCAGGGGGGGGGGGGTTCTAGTTAAGGAAAATTTTTGAGAGGGGGGGGGGGGTCCCGGGACCAGTGAACAGCTTTTTAGAATGGCCAAAAATACGCTAAAAATCGCCTTAATTTGGTCAAAAACACGCTAATTTGTGCATAAATAGACGAAATATAGCGCCGCAGGCGAAAATTTGGACAAAATAGGACCAAAAACTACCAAAAATACAAGAAAATTTCCGAAATTTCCGGATTTTTTTCCGAATTTCGGATGCCAGGGGGGGAGTATCAGTGAAAAGTTCACTAGAGGCCAGGGCCAGAGGGGGGGGTTCCCCCCCCCCCGCCCACCCCCCCCCCCCAGCCCCCCCCTGCACCTATGCTTCTTAAACTTTGCGTCGATTTTGGCTTTGTGGTTTTGAGAACTTGCGGGCGAACGATCGAGAAGTGTGGTTTGTAGGTTCGAGGCGCAAAGCGACGCTCTGAATTTATCATGCAATCGATGTCGGCGCCTGAAGCCTACAAATTCCACCGTCTGTCGCTCCAGTTATATTTCGGCCGCAGCTTTTCTATCCGCTCGAAATTCGTCCAAATGTGCGTCGTGTCCATTCCAGAGCTGCGCACGATGATCGAGAACACGCGGCCCTTCCTGGCGTCTTTGGGGAAGGCGAAGGCGGCTAAGCTGGTGCGCAACCTGCTCGACCTCTGCCTCAAGATCGACGTCGACGACACCGCCATCAAAGTGGGAGATGATGCGAAAGCGATTGTTTTTGTCCCGGAAGGATTCACGTTTCCTTTCCTCTCCGCCAGGTGTCGCTGTGCGACGAGTGCATCGAGTGGGCGCGGGAGCAGAACCGGCTGTTCCTTCGGCAGACGCTGGAGGCGCGTCTCGTGCGCCTCTACAACGACATCGAGCAGCACGCGAAGGCGCTGGCTCTGGGTGAGTAGAGCTGTGGCGTGCACCAGTCGGCTGAGAGAGCCCTCTGTGCCACGCGCGTCATCGGAAGCGCAGAGTGCTCGAGGGTTTGGACGCGCGCATGTACAGTTTCGATTGACGGCCGGGAAGTAGGAACGATCGCGCCGGAGCTTCTCTCTGACATTCTTCTCTCCCCTTGGACGTAAAGCCGTAGAAGAACAGGCAGCGAGCACGTAGAGCAGGCGCAGCTGGCAGTGCTTGTCCGTCGACTGAGTTCTCACAAAGTTCCGTGGAAAGAGCGCAGCCGTTGGGCGCCAGACTCGCAACGTTTGGGATTCCGCCGAACGCTACTGGTGCGTAGCCCTGGAAGGAGCTTCGATCGCGCTTGTGGCGCATCCCGAAGCTAAATCCTTCACTGATCTCCAGCGACGGTCTCGCGTGGGCTGACTTCTAGTCGGTCATCTGCTTCGTAATCACACGCTCTGTTGAGATGCAAAGATCACACAACGATATCCCGCTCATCAACTCCCTAACTTGTGCAGCGACGCGTCTGGTGAAGGAGCTGAAGAAGCTGGACGACAAGGACCTGATCGTGGAGGTGCAGCTGGAGGAGTCCAAGGCCTGCTCCCAGCTCAACAACCTGACCAAGGCCCGCGCCGCCCTCGTCAGCGCCCGCACCACGGCCAACGCCATCTACGTCCCGCCCAGACTACAGGCGGCCCTCGACATGCAGTCGGGTGGGTAAGGAAGTGGAAACAGAGAAGAGAATCGGAGAGAAGAGAGTGGTAGTGGAGAACTGACGGCAGATGTCTTCGGTCGATCTGGAAATCACAGCGAACAAACAGAGTGATAGACGCGTCTATTCTGAGCCTGCTGATCTTCAGACCTAAGCTCTATTTCCCGGCGTTTTGCTCCTTTTGGGTCGTCTTTCGTTTGAAGGCCAGAAGTAGAGCTACGGCGGAGATCGACAGACGATTTCAAGACGATTGGTCTTTGTTGTGCGAAGATCCGGCTTGTATTGCGCAAGTCAAATCATTCTTCCAAATCGCTCGTACATCTTCCGCAATACAAGCCGGATCTTCGCACAACAAAGACCAATCGTAAATCGTCTGGGAAATGTGGTGGTGTGTCAATCTCCACCGTAGCTCTCCTCTTGGCCGTTGAACGAAAGAAGAGCAAAATGTCAGCAGGTTGAACCTTCCATCGGCGCAGAACGCTCGTCGTGGGAGAACGGAATCGAATCAGTAGATGCAGTATAAGCTTCCTGCATCGCCTTCTTCCATCCTCCGTTCAGGCATTCTGCACGCGGCGGACGAGCGCGACTTCAAGACGGCCTTCTCCTACTTCTACGAGGCCTTCGAAGGCTACGACTCCGTCGACGACAAAGCAGACGCTTTGCGCGCCCTCAAGTACATGCTCCTCTGCAAGATCATGATGGACGCGTGAGTACACTGAGTAGACATTGGATTCCTTCTTTGGGAGTGTTAGAAACGAAAGATACTTCAATGCGAGCGCGGCATTAGATTGCATCGGTTCTCGGTTACTGTAACTGCATGTGAAAGCGTTGTCCTGTTCATCATCGTGAGCGCATTGCAGGCCCGACGACGTGCAGGGGATCCTTGGCGGCAAGGTGGCCGTCAAGTACGCCGACAGTCGCGACATCGAGGCCATGAAGGCCATCACGACGGCCGCCAAGAAGCGCTCCCTCGCCGACTTCAACGGGGTAGGGGTAGGGTACAGCCGTACAGTAGCTACCTAGATGCGCTTCAGACGCCCCCCCCCCACCCCTCCCTCCCTCCATCCCTCCCCACCCCTCCCTACTAAGAAACACTCGCTGACCTTTGTGCTTTGTGGTAGGGGTACTGTAGGTTTTTGTAAAGAACCAATGTCCGTTCCTCCTCTCCTCCCACCCTCCCTCCCTCCCTCGCTCCCTCCCTCCCCCCCCCCCCCTCACCGCCTCCTCCCTCCCTCCTTCCACCACCTCCGTTTCAAAGTCTTTGCAAGGATTCACCCCTATAAACTGCTCCGTATCTTTCTTACCCTGTATTCTTCTCTCTTTTCTTAGGCGTTCGGCAGCTACCGTCTGGAGCTGCAGATGGACGGCGTGGTGAAGAAGTACTTCGAGTCTCTGAGCGACACGATGCTGGAGAAGGACCTCTGCCGCATCATCGAGCCCTACTCCCGCGTACAGGTCGACTACGTCGCCTCACTCATCAAGCTGCCTCAGGTACTTGCGTTGTGGTTTTGATGTGATTGAGAGTTGTCTTGGTAATGAGAAGAAAGCTGGAGTGTGGTAGCCAGGCGAATGTCGACTGCGCCCGGGCGCGCGCCTCTGTAGCGTGGCGTAGTAGCGTCACTGTAGCGCGTCTCAGTTATCGTAACTGTCGAACTGAAGCCGATACTCGCGTGATAGAGGATTACTCCCATTCCTACTCTTCTAACGCTTACTCCTTTGTCTTTGTGATTGCCTAGAATT
>JASAMZ010014023.1:0-51353 GCA_030248115.1 Linhomoeus sp. GSCO2_2 | reverse complement strand
TTCTGTGGAGAGCTGTTATAGCGTCTTCATTCTCTATGCCACCAAGCAAGATTTTTCTTTGAATTCAGGCTATGCTTAGGCTCGTCCTGCGCCCACAGTCCACAAGAGTCAGTCGGCGTCGCAGTCTGGCGGGTCGAAGCCAAGGCTTAACGCGACCGGTGACCGACTTCAGGGCGCGGGGAGCGCGCCCGGAAGTGGGTGGGTGGTCGCGCTAAGCCTCAGCTGAGACCCGCCAGGCGCGACGTCGAAAGAGTTTTAGTGCAAATACATAGTAAGTGGGGTGTACAACACATGTTGCATCCACTTTCCGCAATCCAGCCAGATTGCGCAATCTGGAGGGTTTTCCTCCAGACTACGCAATATGGCGCGTTCTGGAGGGCGGCCCCTCCAAACCGCGCAATCTCTGGTCGGCGGGGCTCAGCAGGCCTGAGCAGGAGGTGAATTAGATGGAGGAGTGTTCATCCCACTTACAGTTTGCACTAAAACTCTGTCGACGTCGCGCCTGGCGGGTCGAAAACTGAGGCTTAGCGCGACCACCAACTTCAGGGCGCGCTCCGCGCCCTGAAGTCGGTCACCGGTCGCGTTAAGCCTAAGCTTCGACCCGCCAGACTGCGACGCCGACTAGACTCTTGTGATCCGTTTCTGGGCGCAGGGCGAGCCTAAGCATAGCCTGATATGGAAGGAAACAACTTCCTGGTGAACGAATTAAACGTAAAAGTTAAAGAATTCAACGTTCTAGCAGCTGATAGCACATTCTGGAGGGGCTGCCCTCCAGAAAGCGCCATACTGCGCAGTTTGGAGGGGCACCCCTCCAGATCGTGCAATATTGCACATTCTGGAGGATTGCGCCGTCCGGATGCAGCATACACACCTCCATTTACTTCACCACCCCCTGCTTAGGCCTACTGTGCCCAACAGGTTACTCACACGGCCGCGGTTGTAGCGCGCCTCTGGGTCCAGGAGGCACACATTCAGAATTTGGGGGCACTCATTCAGACCCAACCTGCATCCATGGACATGCAGAAACACGCAACACTGCTAGAGTGCACGAGATCTATTGGATACAGTTTGCTTCAGAGTGCTCGCCCTGGGGCCAAAACAGTTGGAAATGCTGTTCCAGAAACAGGACCTCGACAGCATCACAATCACAGCTAACCTTATGGTCCTCACAGGAAACAGGAGGCAAGCCCATGTCAATTGATCAACTGGTACAGTAGGATAGGCCTTCTATGAGACCTCTGTACTCGCTTGGTTCAGCACAAGCAGGGGCACATCGATCCTAGACGAAGAAATGGCCTCTCGAGCCAAATGTGGTGAAATTCGGCCTGAAGACGAGCAACTTCTGTGAGTCGGCCAGTCTGACACACATCTG
This sequence comes from Linhomoeus sp. GSCO2_2, assembly GCA_030248115.1. Lineage (NCBI taxonomy): Eukaryota > Metazoa > Nematoda > Chromadorea > Monhysterida > Linhomoeidae > Linhomoeus > Linhomoeus sp. GSCO2_2. The sequence continues at coordinate 49,981 of JASAMZ010014023.1, read as the reverse complement.
TCGAACCGAGACGTGGACGCCAGTGGACGTTTGCGTTTGGAAAGCAAACCAGCAGACATTTCAGACGAGGCGCCGCACCTCTCATTGCTCCAGGCAAAATGAGACCCTCTGAGACGATGACTGAAACTCTGACCGCTGGAGTAGGGACCGAGCTCGGAATCACCATCAGTTTCGAAGATTTGGTGGGGCAATTCTTCAGTTCGCTGCGCACAAACCGCGCTATTGTCATGCGTACTGACAGATCGTCACTCTGGGACCCAGACGCCCTGCGAGCGGTGGAAGCGAAGGCGAAAGATCATTCTATAGGACCATGGAGACCCACTACTACTTGATGGTTCGCTGGCGCCTTCCAGCCAGCGTCCACTCTCCGAACGTCGAGCTAAGCGTGAGTGGTCCAGCTTGTGTGGCTGACTGATACAATAAGTCATACACTAGCCGTTCCTTCCTGTTGCAGAAGAATTCCTGAGATCTGAATAGCATGGAATGTAGTCGTCAATGGCCGTAATGTCCTGTTGCATCATCTGTCCTGTTCAAGGTCTGTCCGTTGCAAGGTCTGTCCTGTTGTGAGCCAACGACGCTGGTCGCCTCGCACGCGCGCCGCAACGTCCGTCCTGTTCATTGTCAAGGTCTGACCTGTTGCAAGATTTGTCCTGTTGAAGGGTCTGTCCTATTGCAGGGTATGTCCTGTTGCAAGGCCTGTCCTGTTGCAAGGTCTGTCCTGTTGAAAGATCTGTCCTGTTGCAAAATTGGTCCTGTTGCAAAATCTGTCCTGTTGCAAAATCTGTCCTGTTGCAAGATTTGTCCTGTTGCAAAATCTGTCCTGTTGCAAGGTCTGTCCTGTTGCAAGGTCTGTCCTGTTGAAAGATCTGTCCTGTTGCAAAATTGGTCCTGTTGCAAAATCTGTCCTGTTGCAAAATCTGTCCTGTTGCAAAATCTGTCCTGTTGCAAGATTTGCAAGGCCTGTCCTGTTGCAAGGTCTGTCCTGTTGAAAGATCTGTCCTGTTGCAAAATTGGTCCTGTTGCAAAATCTGTCCTGTTGCAAAATCTGTCCTGCTGCAAGATTTGTCCTGTTGCAAAATCTGTCCTGTTGCAAGGTTTGTCCTGTTGCACGATCTGTCCTGTTGCATGCAAGATGTGTCCTGTTGCAAAATCTGTCCTGTTGCAGAAGGTCTGTCGTGTTGCGAACCAATGGCGCTGGTCGCCTCGCGCGAGCATCCTGTTGCCACAACTGTCCTGTTGTAAGATCTGTTCTGTTGCAAGATTTGTCCTGTTGTAAGATTTGTCCTGTTGCAAAATCTGTCCTCTTGCAAGGTCTGTCCTGTTGCAAAATCTGTCCTGTTGCAAGGTCTGTCCTGTTGCAAGATCTGTCCTGTTGCGAAATCTGTTCTGTTGCAAGATTTGTCCTGTTGCAAGATTTGTCCTGCTGCAAAATCTGTCCTGTTGCAAGGTCTGTCCTGTTGCACGATCTGTCCTGTTGCAAGATGTGTACTGTTGCAAAATCTGTCCTGTTGCAGAGGGTCTGTCCTGTTGCGAGCCAATGGCGCTGGTCGCCTCGCGCGACCATCCTGTTGCAAGATTTGTCCTGTTGCAAAATTTGTCCTGTTGCAAAATCTGTCCTGTTGTAAGATCTGTCCTGTTGCAGGGTCTGTCCTGTTGCAAGATCTGTCCTGCTGCAGGGTCTGTCCTGTTGCAAGATTTGTCCTGTTGCATCATTTGTCCTGCTGCAGAAAGTCTGTCCTGTTGCAAGCCAACAGCGCTGACTGCCTCGCGAACGCGCCGTACAAAGCGCCGCGCAAAACAAATGATAGAAAGCGGGCAGATTTTCCAGTTGCAAGATCTGTCCTGTTGGAAGATTTGTCATGTTGCAAAATCTGTCCTGTTGCGAGCCAACGGCGCTGGTCGCCTCGCGCGACGATCCTGTTGTAACGTCTGTACTGTTGCAGCGTCCTGTTGCAGAAAGTCTGTCCTGTTGCAAGATCTGTCTACTGTTGCAGCGTCCTGTTGCAGAAAGTCTGTCCTGTTGCAAGATCTGTCCTGTTGCAAGCGAAATAGTCGCTGAAGCGGCTAGAATTGCCTGCGCGAGCATTGTCGTACTGTTCGGCTCTGTTGCAGTTGCACATTGCAAGGTTCTCTGCTGTACCGCGCACTGCCGCACTGTTCGCTTTTGCAAGGCTCTGCTACCGTGCATTGCCGTACTGTTCAGGCAAAGCCTGCGTTGAAGGCAGGCAGCAACAGGCGACGCTGGGCGTGCAGGGATTGATTTTCTGCGGTCAATCGATCGAAGCGAGCGAGCTTCTCTGCGGGACGCCGCTGGCGTCCTGCTGGCTTCCTAGCGCGTGCGTGCTGAAGCGTCGCGTGGCGAAGTGCTAGCGAGGCAAGCGCATGCTGAAGCGTCGCGTGGCGAAGTGCTAGGAAGGCAAGCGTACTCAGACGGACGGACGGACAAAACACCTAGCTGGCATAGTAATGTAGACTAGTGCCTTTAGCCCATAGGAGAATGTCTATGGTCAATAGCTCATGGGTAATCTGCAGAGCAAGAAGAAGATAACGGAATCGTCGAATTCAGTGCACCGCAGGACATCACAGTTGGATCTCAAGCCATTTGACTGTGACCCTGTGAGTCCCTACATTTAGGGTTGCACCAGCGCCCGTGCCTGTCAATACACAATAGACACTTGGAATTAGCCCATTGACAATAGGGCTTAGCCCGTAGGACATTTCAAATAGATCTCAAGTCATTTGACACTGTGCCCCCGCCAGTGCCTATGTTTAGGATCACACCAGCTCATGTGCCTGTAAATACACAGTAGACTCTTGGGTTTAGCCCGTAGACATTTGGGCAGATAAATCTCAAGTCATTTGACACAGTGCCCCTGCCAGTGCCTACGTTTAGGATCGCACCAGCTCCCATGCCTGTCAATACACAATAGACACTTGGAGTTAGCCCGTTGACAATTGAGTTTAGCCCGTAAGACAGTTCAGATAGATCTAAAGTCACTTGACACTGTGCCCCTGCCAGTGCCTGCATTTACCATCGTACCTGCTCCCATGCCTCCAAATACACCTCGGAGTCTCACAGCGACAACTCTGTAGTGAATAGTGACACAACAGCCTGAAATCTGCTCGATAGTGACTTGCAGTCACTCCTGAGTGCCCAGAATGTGCTGTGCAGTTGATATTTTCGTGATTTTTGTGGAATTTAGTAATCAGCCAAAGTCCACAATAGGACGTTTTCTATTCCAGGCCAAGGCGGTTCTTTTGATGTATAGATCGTCGCGATCCGTCAATGCTGTCGAGAGTTATCGTGTTAACAAACAGACAAACAGACAGACAGACACACTCTATGCCGCTTAGTATATAGGACTAGTGCCTTTAGCCCGTAGGAGAATCTCTATGGTCAATAGCCCATAGGTAATCTGCACAGTGTGAAAGTGATAATGCAATCATCAAATTCAGCGCACCTCGGGACTTTGAGGTTGATCTCAAATCATTTGTCACTGTGCCCCTGCCAGTGCCTGCATTTAGGATCGCACCAGCTCCCATGCCTGTAAATACACAATAGACACTTGAGTTTAGCCCGTCGCCACTCGGGTGTAGCCCGTAGGACATTTCAGATAGGTCTCAAGCCATCTAACCCTGTGCCCCTGCCAGTGCCTGCATTTAGGATCGCACCAGCTCCCATGCCTGTTAATACACAATAGACGCTTGGGTTTAGCCTGTAGACATTTGGGTTTAGCCAGTAGGACATTTCAGATAGATCTCAAGCCACTTGACACTGTGCCGCTGCCAGTGCCTCAATTTAGGTTCGTGCCAGCTCCTGTACCTGTAAATACACAATAGACGCTTGGGTTTAGCCCGTAGACATTTGGATTTAGCCCGTAGGAGATTTCAGACAGATCTAAAGACATTTGACATTGATCCAAAGCAGTTGATGCTGTGCCCCTGCCAGTGCATGCAGTGCCTGCGAATACACTTTGGAGTCTCACAACGACAACTCTGTCATGAATGGTGACACTGTAAAGTGCTTTTGGCGCGAAATCAACCGTCAAGTGCAGCATGCGGCGCCTTTTGTGCTCAGAATGTACTGGCGCAGCCGATATTTGCGAAATATTGTGGAATTTAGGAATCGGCCAAAGTCCACAATAGGAGGTGCAAAACTACATGTCACGACGGTCAGTTTAAGCCATAGATCATCGCGATCCGTCAACTGTAGCTAGAGTTATCGTGTTAACAGGCAAACAAACAGACAGACACACTCTATGCCGCTTAGTATATAGGACTAGAGCCTTTAGCCTGTAGGTGATACTGTATATCTATAGCTGAACACCTATGGAAACAGAGCCATTTGCATCGACCCATGGAAATCAGCCACTGCTCACAACATGTATTGGCCTATGGTTCACAGCCAATGCTCACAACAGCCCATAGGAGATGCAAGATTTGTCCTGTTGCATCATTTGTCCTGCTGCAGAAAGTCTGTCCTGTTGCAAGCCAACAGCGCTGACTGCCTCGCGAACGCGCCGTACAAAGCGCCGCGCAAAACAAATGATAGAAAGCAGGCAGATTTTCCAGTTGCAAGATCTGTCCTGTTGGAAGATTTGTCATGTTGCAAAATCTGTCCTGTTGCGAGCCAACGGCGCTGGTCGCCTCGCGCGACGATCCTGTTGTAACGTCTGTACTGTTGCAGCGTCCTGTTGCAGAAAGTCTGTCCTGTTGCAAGATCTGTCTACTGTTGCAGCGTCCTGTTGCAGAAAGTCTGTCCTGTTGCAAGATATCTATATTCCGATTGTCTGTGTTGGTGTCTCTTGGTTCATTTTCGTATTGCTCACAGGCAAATTTTTTTCCCCGATTTTCAGATTTCTAATAGAACTTATTACTTCGAAAGGGGCCAACAACTTTTGCATATACAGGCCTCATTAATATTAATTCCTCTGTGGGAGCACACCAAAGGGGGGGGGGGTGAAGGGAATGGTTCTGCCACCCCACCTCCTCCCTTCTCCCCACAGTAGCGGCCACTGTAGCCAAGAATTCCACCGCCCTCCCATTCCAAAATCCTTGATCCATTCACTAGGCATGCCACCAGGCCAGTTAGATTTTTGTCACAGTCGGAGTTGAGTTGACAGTCTGTGGCTGTCAACGATGCTGTGCACGCACCAGTGAATCCTTTGCAACTAGGCATGCGCTTAAAGTGTTGATAAACTTTGCCTGTCATTTGTGCAGAATCTAAACGACCACATGCTTTCTAATGACATGTAGAACACTGCTCTCCGACGTAAGATGAACAACTTAGAGCCATTTTCATACCAAAGGTCTCAAAAATGCCAGTGTTGATGCACGTTTTTAAATCACAAACTTTCTGACATCGCATAAACGTTGAGAGCTTTCAAATGACATGCACCCACTCTCTACAACATCACCTCAGCGAGCTAGTGTTTTTCATGTTGTACCAGATTTTTCCGCTTATAAGCCCATCCACTTATAAGCCCATGGGCTTATACGTTGTTTTGACTGCCACATACAAGCCCATGGGCTTATACATGGTGTCCAAGCTTTGTCATGAGCGTTGCCAATATTTGCCCAATTGTACTGCCAATTGGCGTTAAAATAGTGAGGAATGAACTACAAATGGCAGAAAAACTGCCAATTAGCAGGTTGGTTTGACCACTCGCTAACGATTATGCCATAAACAGTCCAATTAAACTGCATAATTGCTAACGATTATGCCATAAACAGTCCAATTAAACTGCATAATTCATTCTAATTAGTTGCTCTCATAGGACTGATAGGAACCCGCCCTGAAAGTCGACTGCCACTTATTAGCCCTGGGCTTATAAGTGTCGCTAGTTTTACTCTGGGGAAGGTGTCAAAACCACGTATAAGCCCATGGGCTTATAAGCGGAAAAATCCGGTAGCACATTTTTTCAATGAAACCATTTGAAAATCGATGGTCCGCTGCTGCTTGATATTATGCAAAAGTCACACAAAACGTTAAGTGAACCCAAGATTTGTGTTCAGCATCGTCAAGTCCCCAGAAACAACAAAGGAACTCTATTTGATCTCAATTTGAACTCTCCAGGTCGACTTTGAGCTTAGGGCAATGGAACGGAATGTGCGTTTTGAGCGCGGGGCGTAAGTTAGTAATTTATTCAAATGCATGCGAACGCTTACTTGCGGGCACAAATTACACCAAACTACCATGGGTCGTTGATTTCATGGGTCGTGGGTCGTTGTGGGTCGTTGGGTCGTGAAATAGTAATTGCCGCTAATTCTACCGTCTCCAAAAGAATTCGAAATTGAAATGGTACAACAACGGATCACCACCAATCGGTAAACACGCAAGACAACCAAAATCATATCGCGAGAGGAGGAATGGAGATGCACACACCTGCATGCGGCTGGCTCTAAAGTGGCCAGCTCATCTACGCATGATACAGGTTTGCAACTTCCACGTTTGCAGTTTGTGCATTGGCGCGATTTGCGAAGAAGCTCACTTTCGTGCACTCCCTTGGGGGAGATGAAGATGCCGCTGCCGATGATGCAGCCGACGATGACCATGACGCCTCCGAAGAGGGTGATCCGCGGCTTGAGGGCCACCGCGTGTTCTTCCGTGTCATCCTCGCTCAGGTGCTTCAGAGGGTAGGTCACCTCCTCCGTCGGCGACACGTAGGGAGGATCGTGCAGGCGCTCCTCCTCCGGCTCCCTTGTACCCATCCTTGCGACCTGCTTGCTGCCTGGTGATTGGGTGGCCTTTGTCTCAGAGCGCGCGCACTACTAGTCTAAACACACGGCCCAGACTCGCTTGTTGTCCCAAGCGCGAGATAGCACTCGTCCCAGAAAAGGCAGCGTGAAAAAGACGGTGTTGAAAGCTGTCAGTCCATGCAGCCAGACTAGATGATAGGAATGACAGGCTGACGGCGCCACACACACAGACCGACGTTTTCTCGTACCCAGTAAAAACGGCGACGGCGTTCTAAAAACCGCCGTTTACAATCGGCTGGCTTCCACAGCTACTACCAGTCTTGTCCTGACGTCGGCTCGCCTGTAGAGCTATCAGGCTTCACTCGTGGTACCTTGCCAAGAGGGCACAGTCTATACGGACGGCGGCCACATTGAAGAGAGATGGGCAGACACAACAGACGGCGCTGCTGACAGCGTTCATATTCTCCGCTCGCTAAAGCGTAGCGAGCAAGCAAGACAGCGGCGGCGGTCTGCCGAGGGCGCAGTGGCAGCTACGCATATACGCTCGGTCTTGTGGGAGTCGACTATCTATCCACTGCCGCCGCTGGTCAGAAGCACAATGTTCGACCGCGCGAGGGGGGCGCCAACAAACAAAAGAGCGCCCAGCCAGAATAAGGCTCGAATGCCCTTTCAATGAGCGAGACGGCGGAGCTGCCTCATTCAATCGAGAGCGACGAGAAGAAGAGGAGCGGAAGATCTGAAGGCCGTCGACTCCACTTCAAATCGAGGAAATGCGGCGAGAAGGGCCTATTGCCTGACGCGTCATCGACGCAACTAACCAGTCAGTCAGGCCCCTTCTGGCCAAGCGAAGTTGAGGACGTCGCCCCCGTGAAGCACGCAAGAAGCGAGCTTGCTGAAAGAAGAGCCGCCTTCCCCCATCCACTCGTTATCCCCTCGAACGAAGGGCGATATCATTCGTTCGAAGTCTAATTGAAGGCGCCCCCTCGTTTCGCACAAAGGCCATGGCCGCTTCGTACAGCGCCGTTCTGTTATTGCTGCCTAATGCGCTGGGCCAACGATAGCAGACGGCCAGAGAGAGAGAGAGCTGGAGAAAGAAAGAGAAGGCGGCCGCGCCTAGGGAGTCGGCGGCAAATCGTTTCTGACAGACGCTGCGGAATTGCCTCGCCGCGACTTAGTAGATTAACACGTCGGCTGGACGCCGGAACGACTGGTTCTAACTGCGCGCCGCCTCCCCCGATTGCTTTCTGACGTGGTGTGAGACGAGACGAGAGGGGCTCGCTCCAAAACTACTCGGTTATGAGAGCTTGAGAAAAGTACACGCTGTAGAGCAGACGGCTTGCGTCCGGCCGTTCTGGCAAACACAGCGCTGGCAGTTGGCATGAAGCGAGAGCAGCCACAACATTTTTAGCCGGCCGACCGTCGGCGGCGCAATATGACGGCGAGCAAATCCGCTCTCGCAGTACAGCTGACGCAATCCTCAAGTAGGATTGCCAAGCCAAGAGCGAGGGAGCTATCTTGCTCCCTTTCGGTGGTGCGTACCGTAACACTGGAGCAACGACAGCGTGACGTTGGTTGATGTCAACGGGAAAGGGCGAATTGTCCCACTTCAGGGTCAATCAGTGCAAGTACTGACTAGGCGAGATACAAGTTTATTTTTCTCGCGCGCATCAGTTTATCACAGACATTTAGCAGTCGTTTAGTAGAATAACTATAAGAACATACATACCTACTGTATCCATTAGCCGTAGCGGAGTGGCATTGTACGCAGCATCGACCTGACGACTAGTGAACCCTCATTGAATAGAAAACCGACGACGGTACATAACCGAGCCGTGTCTAGTCCGCCCAGCGATAGAGCAACGCTACAGTACCCAGAGAGCACCACAATGACTGGACGCCACGCTACAACCTCGCAATTCGACGACAACTTGGCTACAACAAGACACTCTTCTTGCCTTGCCTATCGCCCAACGGTTCAGACGAAGGTGAAGTAGCTGTCGGAGAGTCGTCTCTTCCTTCCCTTGGTGACGCCGTTGCCGGAGGAGGAGTCGAACTTGGGCTTGTTCTGCCCCATCAGCCAGGACTTGAAGCTCGACTCCGCCTCGGCCGGCGACAACTGCGCGCCGCCGGCCGACGCGTCGAACATGTCGATGGGGGACCTGGGGATCGCTATGGTGATTGAATAATTTTCTCGAAAGCACGCACTAAACAAACTAGAAATGCAGACTCTTTTAATCAAACGTAGCTTTTAAACTCAGCTAACTATATTGAATTAAAACATCACATTCAACGTGAAGAAAGTTTAAATTAGGCAACACGAGTAAATTAAGTTAAATTAAATTAAATTAAATTAAGTTAAATTAAACTAAATTACATTAAATTAAATTAAATTAAATTAAATTAAATTAAATTAAATTAAATTAAATTAAATTAAATTAAATTAAATTAAATTAAATTAAATTAAATTAAATTAAATTAAATTAAATTAAATTCAATTAAATTTAATTAAATTAAATTGAATGAAGTTAGATTAAATTAAATTAAATTAAATTAAATTAAATTAAATTAAATTAAATTAAATTAAATTAAATTAAATTAAATTAAATTAAATTAAATAGATTAGATTAGATTAAATTAAATTAAATTAAATTAAATTAAATTAAATTAAAATTGAATTGCATTAAATTAAATTAAATTAAATTAAATTAAATTAAATTAAATTAAATTAAATTAAATTAAATTAAATTAAATTAAATTAAATTAAATTAAATTAAGTTAAATTAAATTAAATTAAATTAAATTAAATTAAATTAAATGAATTTAAATTAAATAAATTCAATTCAATTCAATTCAATTCAATTAGTTTAAATTGAGGTTGAAGTCAACTGAATTAAATCAAATCAAATCAAATTGAATTGATTCAGTTAAATAAGACTAGTTTAAATTAGACCTAATTAATTTCATTTGAATTAAACTGAAGTAAACTAAATTAAATCAAACTGAGGTAGAATAGATTAAATCAAACCAAAGAAAAACGAAATCAAACCAGGCAGATGAAATGATATTTACCGTAGGCAAAATGTATTGACTTTAATTGGCCTAAATTAAATTAAATTAAGCTGAAGTGAAATAAGTTAGATCAAGGTAGAATTGACTTAATCAAACCAAAGTATAGCACAACAAATTGGTCTAACTGATATTATTTACTGAAAGATTATACGGTAATAAAATAGATAACTAATTGATCAGATTAAATCACAGTAATTGAATAAAATAGCCTACCAATTTCAGAATTCCTGCCTATTCAGGAGTGCATACGATACATATGTATCATCTACGCCGAAAGAGAGCCACAGCTTCGCTGAACGGACCTCCTGGTGGTTCTGTCGTTGAAGTTCCTCCAGAGGGCGACGACGATCTCGGTGGCGGAGATGTCGCCGGCGTGGGCGCTGATCATGCGGATGCAGAAGACGCCGTCGTGACCCAGGAAGCGGTGAACGAAGCGCTTGACCGACTGACGATCCGTCACCTGGTCCGTGGCCCGCAGGTACTTGCGAATGAACTTTAGGCGCTGGAATGCAGAAGCAAGGAGAGAGGTTTTGAAGTTGGTCATAAGTGGGCCAATTTGGTAAGAATTTTTGGAACATGATACAGTAGTAGATGCACAGAATCAAGACGTGTAGCCGTTTGTTCCTGCAGTCGAAACACCAGTAATGCACTTTCCCAGTCCATGCGCCAAATCGTCAGCCTATTACACAGAGGTTAGGTCTGTCAGTTTCTACATCTTTGCATTTCTGTTCTGTAGGTGCTGCTTTAGGATACCTAACCTGTGAAACGGTGCTGACCTGTCCTGGAAAGAAGCAGACGAGAATCCAGTGGCTAAGCGAGAGGGCGCCGAGAAAGCAGACGATAATGTACCAGAACCAGAGGAAGAGGAACACCTTCTCGTTGAACATGTTGATCATAAGCACGCACTGCACTGTGTGCCTCTGCAGGTTGCCCAGCACGCGAATCTGGAAGGTGGGAGACAGCAAATACTTGTAAATATTCTCTCCAACGCTGCAAGTCTCGGGGTAACCGGCCCGAAATTCTCTGCTTGTCAAAATTACAAAGGTTTTTTAATTTTGATTTTCAAATTTTGTCCGAATAGAATTTAGAGAAAAAATCTCTTGGCGTCGTCAAATTTGTGTGAGTACGCGCCCACCTGAAAGTCGCACATGGTGACGCGTGGAAAGGTGCCGGAGATCTCCCAGGCGACGCCGTTCATCAGGTCCTTCATCAGCTTGAAGCCGTACAGATAGTTGCGCGTGCCGAGAAAGAGATTCAGAATGAAGACTTGCAGCGCCGAGTTCAGCACGTACAGCAGCTTGATGAACAGATAGAGACAAGTGACGAAGGCGCCGCAGCGGCGGCCGCCGCACAAGGAACCTTCCACCTGAACGACGCGGAAGTCGGAAGGAATTTGTTTAAGATTTTGATTATTAGTTGACCAATTAATTAGTAAATTAATTAATTAGCGAAAATTTAAAGCTTCAGTGCAACGAATGTCAATAGAGTGACATACCTATATGTTTAAGCGAGCTTTCCTACGCACTCTTGATTGCTACATACATGCGCGTGTAGCTACATAGGTAGGTGGCCAATGGCGTATGCTTTTCTTTGGGGTACCTCTCTCTGGATTTCCAGGGCGTCTTCCATGTGTGCGGCGATTCCCTGAATGGTGGCCACCCGAACGTCGGTGTCCACCAACTTGGCGTCGCACATCATCTCGGTCAGACTCTGGACATCCACGCCTGGGAAAATTGCTCGGTCTGTCACCGCGCCACGTTGGCAAAGATACTGGATGGATGTACGCACTTTGTGGCAATTATGGCAATCAACAGAAAGCCCACCAGAGTTCCAGTGGAGGAGGGCGCGCCATAGGATGCAGGGAACGTAGAACATGAGAGCCTCCAGGGCCAGCACGAAGGGCACCCACTGGTAGTAGGTAATCTCGGGCACACTGCAATTCCAAACGGTAGTCAGCGCGTTGGTAACCGCCGAGATCCTACAGATAGACATCGACCAACTTCCTCTCGTGGTGCGGGTAGTAGCTGTAAGGGAGCGGGGTGCGCGCGTTGACGGGCACGTAGTAGGTGTTCTCGACCCAGCAGTAGTTCTCCGTGTACTGCTCCCAGGCGTCGGTGAACTGAGCCGGCACCCAGCACTGGATGGGGTAGCCCACGTACCTGCGCGGAGGAACAAGAACCACTGTAGCTACTGGCGAGCGCGCAAGTGCGCAAGAAAGGCAACTGTTTGGCGGAGACGATGATGGCGAAGGCGAAGATGATGGCCGAGGTGTAGTGGTAGTTGAGCTTGTCCACGAAGTCGTCGTCCAGCCGCGGCTGCAGCCCCTTGAAGATGGCCGCCAGGTAGTAAATCAGCATCGCTGCTGCTACTCCTCCTCCTCTGAAACTTCTAGCGCTTCAGCTTGTCGTTCCCGCCCCAGGCCATTCGGCCTTCTAGAGGAGGCTCATATTCTTGGGAGGAGGGCTTGTGTTGACTCTACTCCGAGCTGGTCGGCTATAGCGGTCTCTGTCTCTAAGCGGCTGGAACTGACGCCCGCGGCCGAGTGGCAATTTCCTTTGGGCCGGTCGTCGGCGGCTGCCGCATGGCGGCTCGGCAGCGACGACGTCAAATGAACTCCTAAACGAATCGTCGTTTTCCACTGTTGCTATAGCTATAAGACCCTCGCGTGCGCCGGCCCATAAGAAACCTGAGATGGCCGTCTCAGCGGTTATTTGGAGCCTGCGCGGCCTAGCCTAACCGCCAATCAAACATGCCATGTATGTACGCACGTTTTAGAAGAATTGAATCGTGCTGGCTACTAACTGGACTGGGTTCTCCTCAGTACGACCTTAGATGGGCATTTGAAGACCAGCGTTAAGCAAAGCGAACGTTGGCAGCAAACAAATGACCTAATTTCTGTCGGCCATTACGACACGGTCAGGAGAGTCGTAAGCATGGCAGTTACAGTCGGGCGTCGACGACGGATTAAAGCCATGATGTGATTTTGGGCCGACCAGACACCTCATGCACGAAATCCTTCATTACTGGCCGAATCTAACGGCCCTCGTCGACAAGAAGCATTGCGGTATTTGCAACAATACGTAAGGTTACTGAATACGAAGCGGTGATACGTGAGGGCTGAGCAATTCTTGTGTCGCAGCCGATGCGCCGTCAACTGAACAGACTGCGTCTACGGATCGTTTAATGGCTGAGGCGACAAATATTTATAATCTAACGTAACAATAGAAGGATTTATCAAGCAAAGGGACGTATAGGCACTCGAGCGCAGTTTACGCCATAGCCAAGACAATGAGAGGCGCCACTCGTGTAGGGGAGGCGCCAGCAGCGCAACGCTCTCAGCGCAAAAGATTTGTCGAACAGGTGACGTCCATTTTTCATCAGCACTTTTTTTGTTTCGGCCAAGTTGTCGCCTCTGTTGTTGGAAAGCGTTCTCTCTCTCTCACACTCAGCAAAATACTCCCTTGGAGGGGGGCTTTCTTCTGTCGTCCACAATTGCGGCTCTTGAACTACCTGATCGAATTGCCCAAAACGCTACAGTGCCGCTTCGAGCAGTCCGATTCGGTGAAGTAGCAGTCGGCGGAACCTCTATAGGCTGAGCGATTTAGCGTCGCTAAAGCCGGACAACGGTGGCCGAGCGGGCGGCCGCTACTATTGGATTTTCGGATTTGCATGTTTTCAATTTTGGTGCGGCTGACGTGCCGCCTTTCAAATGGGCCGGCTTACACTCACTTGACCGATAGCTCTTTTCCCGAGGAGAACTGCCCTCTCGCCGACTCTTTCTCCCTCTCTCTCTTCAGACGGTTAGACGGACGGACATGGATGGCTTTTTTAGAAGGCAACTCCGAACACCGGCGAAGGCGCGCGCGCTCGCGAATCCGCCTGAATCTGCTCCAAAGTGGCTTCCTGACTTCCTTCTTCCCCCCCTGGGGACTCGTTCGCCGAGGCGGTCGCCCTATACACGTATGTGTATGTATGTGTAGCACCAGCGGGGACCATTTTACCGACTGGAGCCGGAAGCGCCTTAGGCCATGTGCGCCTCTGCGCACGAGAGCGAGGAGAAGTGACAGGAAAAGGCCAATATGAGCGAAGGGGGCTTGTCTGCCTTCATAGGGCCCTTCTGGTAGCGAAGGAAGGGCGGGAGAAAGCAACTTTTATTAGATCTAAGGGAAGGCAAAGTAACGGATGTACATATCCGTCCATACGGGCCACGCGCACGACGACATAGACGTTACAGTGGGTGAAGGAGCACGGGTCTGCACGGCGATACAGTTGTCAAGGAATTGAATAGGCGCCTTGGAGAAGCTTCAGATGGGGGTGGGGGGGGGGTGGATAGGAACACGCTACGGAAGCCACATAATGAGGCGAGGCCAAAGAAGAGAGAGAGGGTGGGTGTTAGGTCGTTATCAGTGTCACAGTCACTCCTTCTTGCGGGCGACATCTTGGGACGCGCTCCGCTTCGATTGCTTCTTTGAGCGCTCTGCAAAAGGGAGGAGGCACCCAGAGAATTGATTGCCGCCGTTAAAAAGCACTACTTATCAATGGAAGCCAGCGAACTTCTCCTCAGGCAGATGGTGCCGAACTGCGAGTAGGCGGGCCCGCAGGCGCAGCGACCGCCCGGCGAGCAGACGGCGCCGGCGACGCAAGAGGGGGCCCGGGCTGCGCAGGGCGCTCCAGGGGCCACCAGCACCTGTGCGATGACGTTGCAGGAATCAGGAGAAAGAGCATACCAGAATTGTAATAGTCTGAAAGGGGTGGCGTTGGAACTTACGGGTGCGGGAGGGGGAGGGGGCGGCGGCGGCGGCGGCAGGGGGGCGGGCACTGGAACGGCGGGAATGACGGCTCGGGCGAGGTTCTCGGCCAGGACGCAGACGGTGCCTTGCTGGACCAGTCCCGGCGGACAGCAGCAGACGCCGCCGATGCAGACGCTGCCGCCGGTGCACTCGACGACGCCCAGGCAGGGCATGCTTGGTAGGGCCTGGGCCGCGGCCACCCTCGGCCCTGCGGCCACCGCGATCGGCGCTGGAGGTGGCAGTGGCGCTGGCACGGGAACTGCGACTGGCACCTTGACGGCCACCCTGACCGGATAAGGAACCGGCATGGGCGCCGGGGCCGGCACGGGCACGGGGTAGGGCATTGGAGCGGGGGCTGGCATGGGTGGCGGCATTGGGGCCGGCAGCGGTGGCGGCAAAGGCGCAGGGGCAGGAGCTGGAACTGGGACGCAAGCTGGGCCCGCCGCTACCAACCCCGTCGGGCAACAGCAGGCGCCCTAGAACGAGAGTCGTTGCGTGGTGCAGCGGTCGTATTCACTGCAACATGCTGTGTTGGATTACGGAAGAACCTGGTAGCAGAAGCTGCCTCCTCCACAGCTGGATCCAGCGGCGCATGGGGCACCAGGGGCCAAGACCGCCACCGAAGCCACCGGCGGACCCATTGGAGGATACGCCATTGGACCAGGCGCAGGTGCTGCCACTGGACCTTTGGGCGCCGGGCCGACGGACACAGGTCCGTAGGGGTCGCCGGCCGCCACCATCTGGCTATAGCCCCCACCCATGACGGCGGCTGCGTCGGCCATCGGCGGGGCTGCTTGAGCTACAGCCATTTCTGCCATTTCTACTCCGTTACCGTCGGCCCTCGCTGGGACAGGGACAGGGACAGGTTCGGAGAGAAGATTGGAAATGACGAAACGAGAAGACAAACCAACAATCGCCTCCGCGCTTACCTTGGGCATACCGAGCGGGATAGCGCCTGACCGACGTCTTCGTCTCCTTCTCATCCTCGCCGTCGGACTTCGCGTCTTCTTCCGCCCCGAAGACTGCGGACGTCGCACAAAATAGAAACACAAACGAAAAAGTTAAGACGAGTCGCCGGGCCATTTCGGCCGTTTCGGATGGAACGTCGCGCAACTTCTAACTTGCAGAAGAGCTTCCTTCGCGGCTAGTCCTGCGCAGAAAGTGTACGACGAACACAAAGTCAAAATGACACTCTCTGAATGGCCATTCAGCGTTTTATAGCGAGTGCAAAGAATGTCAGAGTAGCCTCGAAGGCAGCCCCGCCCAGTCAGTGTCCACTTGACACAATGCGCAAAAGACAAGGGCGCTTTTGTCGCCCCGCCTACCGGGGTGTTGGTTACAAGTGGCCGCGCGCCGAGAGAGAGTGCAAACAAGCCTCTTTGCGACGGCTCTTTGCCCTCCTGCCAGTCACGAGACAGAACTGTCTCCCCTTCCCTTCTAAACCCTCACCTTCTAACAATTGACAATTGAACGCGAGAAGCGCTACTATGTATGCCTTTGCATCAGAAGAAAGGTTCTTCGGAAGAATGTCGCCGCCACAACGAAGTGGTGTGCGAATTGTGACAACAACATGGAAATGCGAATTTCACGATTTTTATCGTCATTCGCACTCCTAGCTTTTCCTAAATAAGTGCACCTGTTTACACCACTTATGTTTACCGAAATTCCATTTCAACAATTATGAATAGAAATTGGAAATTCGAAGATTGGAATGCTCTCATTTATTTAGTTTATATAACCTGACGATCTAACCAGGGTGGTTTGACCGTTCTAATTTCAAAGGTTTTGGTAAGGTTTGGTAGGCCTGACCGATCTAACAGTTAAAAAAACTTGAAAATTAGGTCGGCCAAAACCACCCCGGTTAGATCGTCAGGTTAACTTGCATTGGATCTGCCCATTCAGTCTATTTTTCTTTACAAATTTTATTGTATTTTAAATAGGTATTTGAGGTACATGTGACTTTGTGTTTGTGCACCGGAATACTTTCTTCTCACGCAAACCGCTTTCCAACTCATGCTCTCTTTTCTTTTACAGAAGTTTTGCATGTTCAATATGTACGTGCGCCGACGACATTCACATACCTACACTGTGGTTATGGTGTCTTCTGAGAGGCGAGCTCTAAAACAATGCATTCCCTTCGATAAAAGCGACATGCGTAGGCCGACAGGTGGGCGCAGTGGGCGTGAAAAAAACCTGCTGTTTACGTCGGAAGGAGCGCGTCTCGCCTGACAGTTCGACAGCGATCTAAGTAGGTCAGAGAGAAAAAGCGACACAAAGCGCGCTGCTCCTCACACGTCAAGACACATGCCTGTCTGCGGTTCGTTTGTTCGAAGCGAGTTTTCGGCGGCGGACCATTGTCACGAAACGCGTGAACGCGCCGGTCCAACGTGAAAACACAGAGGGGGCAGTTAATCTGACATCGAGCTTGCGTAGTCCGCGCCGTCGGCGGCGCCGACGTTTTCGATCGGAAGCGAGGCGAGCGGAGGGACGGTGCTCCTGTTTGCGCGCGTCGTCGCCGTTTCGGCGCCGTTTCGCTTGGATGGCTCCAGACATGCGGTCGCGCACACACCTTTTCTAACTTTGGGTGAGGGGGTGTCGTCTTGCGGCGGCGGCGGAAGACGACCTTGAGACGGGAAGCGGCGACAAACGTTCCAGTTTTCGCAGCCGTTTCCAGTGGCGCCCCCTTTGTCGCGCCCTTCTTCCCAACCGCCGCTACATTTCCGAGGAATCATTCCACCTCTGCGCGACTCGCCACTATCGAAACTTTAGGATCTCTCCCCAGAGCGAGCGCAAGCAGACGAACCCGTCAATTTAGGCACCAAAGAAGATGGACGGAAGGGTTGTGCTCTTTGCCCTGGCCGCCCTGGCCCTCGCAGGTTCCACTGTTGCTCATAATACCTACGTACAGTAGTGCACGTACAGTACGCACAGTATTGGGTGTCCCAAAAAAGTGAACCCTTTTCTCCGGCTTGTTATTCACTACTGCGACTACCAATCTCAACCAATTGATACACACATATAGGTACCCTATAAAGTTCCTATTTGCGTACCAAATTTTTTTCGCATAGTCCTGATACAACCAGAGTAACAGTCGGTTTAGTGCGTGACATCCAAAAACATTCTCGCCCACGCAGTCTCTTGCTTTCAAACGAATAAATTGCAACCGAATATCACTCAGATCAATGGAAGAGGTCGGCAAATTCTTGCTCATTTTTAAAAATTTGGCCTTTATGTGTCTCAAATTTGGCTATAATAACACCCTCAAATCTGGCGCGTAACGAATCAATCTTACCTCTTTCAAGAATTCGCTGTGAATCACGTTGCGTGTGGATCATCCCAGGCGTGGCAAATTTTTACTTCTAAAGCATCCAGCGGTATAAATATGATACTTTGGTTCTGCTTTGACCGTTTTGTGAAAACTGTGTGTTACAAACAACCACAGAACGGCTATCGTCAGGATGCGTCTTCTTACACTAACTGCGCACAGAATGAGGAGAGATTTGAGCGTGAATGATCTATACGCGCGTAGCTCAAGCTAGTCTTAAGCGATTGAACTAAAATTTGACACACTTGTTAACAACTCATCAAGGCATATGTGTGCACTGTGCATAGTTTGGTCGAGATTCATTCACAGCAGCGTAAGTTATGAGCAGGAGAAAAAGGGTTCACTTTTTTGGGAGAGCCGCTAGGCAATTTATGTAAGCACCTTACTGTAGTCCAAAAGAAAGATGCTAGGTAGTACAAGCGTAACACGTCTTGTGCAATATTCCAGAGGCAACGCCGTATGGCATGCCCCCAAAAATAGAAGAAACGAGAGACGAGCCTCCCGTTATTGTTGCCACGGAGCCTCCGCCGCCGCCGACAACAGAAACTGTCCCAGGTGCGCACATTTGTACATACGCACATGCAGTACGCTCTTTTGTCTTTGCACTGTACAGTGTCAAATAGTATACCTCCCAAATAGTATACCCGGGGTACAGTGATTGGCACCCAGTGCCAAATAGCGTACCCGGGTATAGTATTTGGGGTCGCAAAAATGTTCTTTGTCGTGACAAGATTCTGTTCATTACCCTGTTTAACGTCGTATAAGTAATTCAGCCTATTACGTATAAGTACGGTATAGATTCTTTCTAACACTGCAAATACCATAATTGCGTAGGCTAGTAGCAGGCGTGACGTTCTTCAGAACCTCCCTGCCCCGAGGTGATACTGGCGCCGCACCCCCAGAATTGTCGCCATGAGGTCGACCCCACCCACGTCGGCCCTTGCCCCACCTACACGCTCATATGCGAGGAGGTGGCGCCGCCCCTGCCCCCCAGCTGCGACACCATGACCTGCGACCCTGGCCTCGTCTGCAACCTGGTGGGAGGAACGCCCACCTGCGTCCCGCAGCCACCTCCTCCCACGATCCCGCCGCCGCCGCCCACTTGCGAGACCATGACCTGCGACCCTGGCATGGTTTGCGAGACGAGAACCGGCATTCCCACTTGCGTGCCCACGCCGCCGCCGCCCACGGTTCCACCGCCGCCGCCCACCTGCGATAGCATGGTTTGTGCTCCGGGCACCATCTGCGAGATGAGAACGGGCCTTCCAACCTGCGTGGTCAAGCCGCCGCCTCCCACCGTCCCACCGCCGCCGCCCACCTGCGACACCATGACCTGCGACCCCGGCATGGAGTGCAACATGGCCAGCGGCATGCCCAAGTGCGTCCGGGTCCTGGTCCAGCCGACAGAGACTCTTCCTCCTGCCACGCCGCCCCCCACGACGAAGGCGCCCAGCTGCGACGGCTTCCCCTGCGCCGCCGACACCATCTGCGAAATGATCGCTGGGACGCCCAGCTGCGTGGCCATCGTCACGGAGCCGCCGCCGCCCGTCGCCACCTGCGAGACGACCATCTGCGAGGCGACCACCATGTGCCGCATGATCGACGGCTTTCCCCAGTGCATCGTCATCGAGCCGCCGCCGACCACGCCAAAGGCCCCTCCGCCGGTGCCGCCCAAGCCCGTCAAGGAGGAGAAGGTTTGTACAAGACGCCGGTGCGAGGTCACGCAATGTCGAAGCTTGGACGAAATTCTTTCAGATTGTGCCAGTGGT
Source organism: Linhomoeus sp. GSCO2_2 (assembly GCA_030248115.1). Classification (NCBI taxonomy): domain Eukaryota; kingdom Metazoa; phylum Nematoda; class Chromadorea; order Monhysterida; family Linhomoeidae; genus Linhomoeus; species Linhomoeus sp. GSCO2_2. The sequence continues at coordinate 30,329 of JASAMZ010014023.1, read as the reverse complement.
ACCACCTCCCAAGATCCTGCAACAAGTGGATCCCCCCGCCCCTTCTGGATACGCTGGCGTCCCTCAAGTTGGGCCAGTGATCGAGGAGTCGGTGGATGTGCCGGCCACCGTCGGACCGGCCGGTGAGCGCTACTTCGATTATCTTTACCCACTACGGTCGAATACTGAGTAACCGAGCTTCAGCCGTGGGCCGCGATCTCAACGACATGTGCTGCCAGTGGGCAGCCCGAGGAGAGTGCGACACCAACCCGTTCTGGTCAGTTTCCGTTCCAACTTTTTGCGGTAAGTCGGTTTCTGTGCGATGGCCATAAGCGCCTCCTGATGTTTAGGATGAAGATCAACTGCCAGGTCTCCTGTGGAACCGCCGCCTGCGAGTGTAAGCCCTTGGCTCTATGGACGTTGCAGTGTGGAGCCATTACGAAGAGTAATCCGTTTGGTTTCAGTAAAGGATGCCCACCTGTGCCCCGTCACAGTCAACGTCGCCAAGTGCGCTGCCGGCCAGCCGGTCGTCCCAGGGACGGGACCCACTCTTCCCCAGGAAAAGCCAGGCAAGACGAATGTGGCCTCAAACGGTACATAAATCCCAAGTCGACAACCCCGCTCCATTCAGGCTGCACGAACGTCAACGTGTTGTGCAACTTCTGGGCTACGGTGGGGGAGTGCGACAAGAACCCGAACTACATGAACCGCGACTGCAAGGCCGCCTGCGGCATGTGCTAAAGTCGTCTGCTGCTCCAACCCACAAGAAGACAGAAGCTAGATAGAGAGAAGCAATCGTCCGGTTGACTTACTGTAGGTGGTGTTGTTGTTGTTGCTAGCGGTCCAGTCAGAGGTTTTCGCTAGTCGGGTAGAGCGCGAGAGGCTCAGTTTTCAAGATGCGGATTACGATGGTTTGAAAGTCGGCTACTCATTCTTTGTCTTCGTTTACGCGGAAAGAACGCCGAGTTTGTTGATTCGTCTTCCCCACCGTTCGCACTCCGGGCACCCAACATGTCGATGAAACGCGGCGAAGTGGAAGACTATAGTATTATTTACTAATTACCCTCAGCGGCTCAGCCGACCGCGAAAGTTTTATGCTCGAAACAGGTAAGCAGCGTGCAATCCGCAAAAGTTTTATGCCGCGAAGTCTGCTGTTCTACAGTAATTACCCTGGTATAGTGGTATATGTACCAAAATACACGTACGTTTGTACCGACGTACATAGTGCAGTGCAACATGCAGTGTGACTATGCACATACAAGTTGTGGGGTGTACATAACAGCAGACGTGTGGTTATAGCGTCCCTCATCAGCAGCTTCAGGCGGCTTGAGGAGAATCTCGGGATGTCGTACCACCTGCTGTCCTCTCATTTGACTGTCGCGATTCCACCACTACACTACGCGCTTTGTATACTACACACAAAGCAACAGTGCACCACGGAAGGAATATACTTCCCCATACGTCAGATAATGTCGAAGCCAAACGACGTTGGTGGAGTCAGTCGACAAGGAAGTCGTGCTTCCGCCGGACGCAAGAAGCGCAACGTCCCACGATTGAAAGGGAAAGCGGTGGAAGAGCCCATTGAATTGCACAAAATGGACTTGGAAGCTGGTGGCGGCGAACCGGCAGTAGAAGCAGCGGTCGAAGAGAGCAACATTGACAATGCAGTAGCGAGCTCTGCCGAAACGGAGGCGGACGCGATCTTCTCCGAGCCAAGCACCTCGGCCGGCCCAAGCAACGACAGGCGAAGCGGAGTTTCAGCGGTGAGCGAGGACAGCGACGACAACGAAGAGGAGGAGGCGGAAGGGAACACGGAGAGTCACGTCGACCCCGCCTCCACTTGGGCCTCTGCTCGGTCGGTTGGGCTTCCTCGCTTTTTGGAACGATTCAAACTCGAGTAAAACTGAGAAGTCACGGTGACCCAATTCAAAACCCCTTCAGGAGACACATTCTACTCGCGAATTTGGGTGTCGTCGTACCGCCATTGGCGCTGTTCCTGGCTTTTCGCTGGGTACTGCAGACTATGAAGCGCTTACTCTTCTCATAAGCGCCAGGATGACTGCGCCGTCGCTCCCAAGATTGCTCCACTGCATCCGCCTCAGCCTACGCGCGTTGAACTGTGATTGTGGTTGCTCCAGTGCGTCAAGTTTACAGAAATCAACTCCGATTTTGAAAACACCAACCGATCAACAACACCAAGATTACGGACCAAACAACGTCGAGCAACTTCGGTTCATAGCGCAATGATCTCCGCCGATCCAACATCGAAAGTGTGCCAATATAACAGAGGACAACTAGAAAAGCACGAGAACACCACTGCGACACAAACGCCGACTCCAAACATCGGACGACGACGACTTACTGCTCGCTTCACTTCACTAGCACTACTCTTGTCTTCTCTAGAGTCAGTCAGTTCAGTAGTCGACCCAGGGCAGAGTGAAGGACTCAATGTCGTCGGGCTTCAGCGCCCAGCTACCATAGCCCAACTCTGCAACGGCGGGTGGGGAAGCAACATGTACAAGCAGGCACGAATCTAGGATTCTTCTGTAGGGGGGGCCCAAAAGTATACACTTTTAGAAATTCTCTTAAATAGCGCCGCAGGCGAAAATTTTGCCATTTCTAAGCGCCGCAGGCGAAAAATTTGCCGTTTCTAAGCGCCGCAGGCGAAAATTTTGCCATTTCTAAGCGCCGCAGGCGAAAAATTTGCCGTTTCTAAGCGCCGCAGGCGAAATTCTTGCCATTTCTAAGCGCCGCAGGCGAAAAATTTGCCGTTTCTAAGCGCCGCAGGCGAAAATTTTGCCATTTCTAAGCGCCGCAGGCGAAAAATTTGCCGTTTCTAAGCGCCGCAGGCGAAAATTTTGCCATTTCTAAGCGCCGCAGGCGAAAAATTTGCCATTTCTAAGCGCCGCAGGCGAAAAATTTGCTGTTTCTAAGCGCCGCAGGCGAAAATTTTGCCATTTCTAAGCGCCGCAGGCGAAAATTTTTACGTTTGTGGGCCTTTACTTCCAATTTTCAAGGGCCCGCCCAGTACTACACGTCCGGGCTCTAGGGGGTAGCGATGCATATAAAAACTAATCCTGAGTTAATTTTTGTTTTTCACCTAGTTGAAAAACTGGAGCTGAGTTACTTTTTGTTTTTTTACCTGGTTAAAAAACTGGACTTGAGTTAATTTTTTAATCAAAAACTAGTTTTTAACTGAGCAGTTAAAAATTAGTTTTTGAACTGCAGTGCGTCAGTCACAAAGTCCGCAAATTGAGTGTTGTCATTCCTGAAAAACCATTTACGTGGCCGATTTGACCAATGTCAGAGGTGGCTTGGTGATAGTGAGACAAGTTTCAGACAAATTTTGGAGAATTACTACAGTTCTGATGGTCATAATCAGTCAAAAGCACCTTTCTAGTGCGATATAATTAAAAAACTGTTAAAAAAACTGGCTGGCTCGAGTTACTTTTTAACTGCAGTTAAAAAACTAACCCAAAATTAGTTAATTTTTGTGAGTTTTTTAACAGCTAGTTGGTAAAAAACTCCAAAATTAGTTTAGTTTAGTTTTTAGTTTCGTAACTCGGAGTTTTTATATGCATCGCTACTAGGGGGGGCCCGGGCCCCCTGGGCCCCCCCCCCCTGGATCCGTGCCTGTGTACAAGACGAGTAAAAAGTGAGAGCACCGTCTTTGCGCCGGCTGTTCTAACGCGCGACACTACTGATCGCGTTCAAAATTGGTCACAATATCCCACCGGGTATTCTTGAAGAATTGCGCAAATTTCATACAATTCGATACAACGGATGGCAAGTGGCGCCGTTCTGCGTAACAGTAGCTCAAAAAGTGCGAAGCTCTTCCTCCGTGGGCTCGGCGTCCTTCTCGAGGAGCTCCACGGCAACGGTCGGTGCGATCAGTAGTGTCGCGCTTTGTGACCGCAAAGCTAAGATAGTGTTCTCACAACACAGGCACTCTGCGCCACACCTCAAGGGGAACACCTGCTGTTGTGGCTTCAGGTCATACTGCGGCTCATTACATGTTACACAGTAGTATACTGTAAGCTAGACGCGTAGGTACTCACCAGAGAGTTTCTGTATCATGTGGTCCTTGGCCTTCTGATAGGGCTCTGCCATCTTCTTGGCGTCCTTGTAGGTGCGGAAGGGGCCGGGGAAGGGCAGGCGCGGCTGCAGACGACCCTGCAGCTTGGCGAACTCGTCGAACAGCATCTGCTGCAAATGGGAAGAGAGAATACGTCAGATTCCCCTGTTTCCGAGACGCAACAACTATCGAAGGTGGCTCGAAAGCGCGCTACCCGCTAGCTTCTCACAATGACTACCGTAACCCAATCTGCCCTCTCACCTTGCAGAGGTGCGAGGAGTTGCCCGTCAGGTCCTTCCCGGTCTCCTGCGCCACCAGCTCCACGCCCTGCGCCGCCGCCGACCACGTCTAGTCGAGCGAGTGGAAGAAAGGTAGCGCCACAGTGTTGAAGCGACCAAACTGCGCCGACAACTCACCACGGCCGACTGTGGGTCCTTCGGTCTCTCGTAGAGGACGATCTTGTCTTCCACGTCCAGCACTAGGGGCTTGGGAATCTCGCTCTTGCCTGAAGAGCAGTCGGGTACTACGCAACTCAGAGGTATCGGTTACGCTCAGAGTCTGAAGCGAACCCATTTCCGGGATCAGGCGTCCGTAGACGGCGCGCTCCACGGGAGCAGGGTCGCACTGGGAGCCGATCACGTAGCTGCGCACGAAGACCGGCTCCGCGTAGTGGCTCAGCAGCGCCCCTTGGACGCCTGAGACAATAGCGCGCGTTACCGTAAATATTCCAATAAGCGACCTGGACACTTATTTCTTATTTTCAACCTACCTCCAGAGGGCGCTTATTTCGAGGGAGGCACTTGTTAAATCGACCCATCGAGGGTTCCAAAATTTACCCAAAGTAGATAGTTTTGTCACACTTTTCAACAGATTTGCACAACAGTTAGTCTCAACTGCTACGCTTTTGACCAACATACCGCTATTTGTCTTTGTGCTGATGTACCGGGTGTCCCACAAATCCAGACCTCCCATCCACAGCAAGTTACAGGAAACTCTACGCGGTGAAACTTTCACAGATTGAAGTTCAATGTCTTGGGACATCTGACACCAAATTGCAGCATCATACACCAATTTTTCCGGAATTGCGGGCACAAAACCCAAATTTGGTTAATTACTCAAGACTCACCGTCTTCTGTCAGCCACAACTTTCGCTAGACTGCAGCTAATTTGGTGCGAGTTGTACCGCTTTGAAGTAGACAGATTAGGCTTTCGAATGGTTTTTGAACGAAAATTGTAGCTTGTACCACGCTTGAGAAAGGTCGAAACAAAGTTGGTTTGCCGGCCCCAAAGCAGGAGGCAGTCAGCCCCTCCTGCTGCAGCAGGGCCTCCTCCACGACTGCCAGCGGCCGTGACCAATTTTGGGTTTTGTGCCCGCAATTCCGCAAAAGTTGGTGTATGATGCTGAAATTTGGTGTCAGATGTCCCAAGACATTGGACTTCCATCTGTGTAAGTTTCAAGGCGTAGAGTTTCCTACAACTTGCTGTAGAGGGGGGTCTGGACTTATGGGACACCCGGTACATAGGCATCCCTATCTTTTGTTAGGCCCAAAGGGGGCGCTTATTCGAGGTGGGGGGTGGACGCCTATTGGACGCAATACGGTATCTTCTGTCCTAATGGGAAGAGAGCTAGCGCAGCCCACCCAGCGTGTTCCACTTGAGCATCTTGTCGCTGACGCTCATGATCTTGAGCGGCTCCTGGCCCGAGCGCAACGCTGCGTAACTCTGCGGGGCGCCCGCTCCCACGGGCACGCTGCCGCCGCCCGTCGTGTAGAAGCGCAACTGCTTCACGTCCTGAACTCAAGAGTGCGCCTTGCGGCTTCGCCTTGGACGCAAAGAAGCGATCACGACAGAGCCGAACAAGCCGATGGGACAAACCCCCTCCCATAAAAGAATTGTGCATAGTATCCAGACACCGCGTGCATGCGACATGAAAGAAAGCATTAGGCTCTGCCATTACAACGAACCTCTCCGTCATAACTCTGAAACAACGAATGGTCATTCTAGCACTGCGTGCCGCTAGGCCGATGCATCGTCATCAAAATCGATTCTAATGCTTCCCGAACGCCAACCAAAGATCGTTGTTACCTGCACGATGCGATCGGCGGTCGTTCCGGGCATGGGCTTGACCCGGGCGTCGCCGGGCGGCGGCAGGTTGGAGTAGAAGTGGAGCTTGACGTTCTCCTTCAGTCGGTAGCCCTTCCCTTCGGCGCAGGGCTCGAACAGCGACATGTCCGCCATCAGAGGGTTGTGCACGAGCGACAGCTGCTGCAAAGAGAGAACAGAGCGCGTGTCGGATCTTCGCGACTTCACTTTCGTGCTGTTGGCAAAGCAGTGCGAGTGTGATGATGAGAGAATAATATGGAGAAACAACTGGGCGAGGGCCAGTGCCCGATTACACCAAACAATAGTAAAGGATTGCAGGGGTTCATAGCTCAATGAATACTGCAGAAGATGCGTTGATATGACAGAACAGAAGTGCCTGTTACAAAACAGGTTATGCTCCGGAAAACTTGAGACAAAGACCACTCCGTTGCGATGAGTCGTTAAATGGAGTGTACATTGGAGTCATCGCCATCTGGCCGTCTCTTTGAACCACTATCTATGAGCGCCATGCGGCAACACTCAACCCACTGTATCACAACATACAGCATTCCTACCTGGTAGAGGAAGAGCAGCAGTCCCCTTCTCGCCAGCACCTCGCAGTGACTGTCGAGTAGGGCGAGGCCGCTGTTTCCCACGCTCGAGCCGTAGTCCAAGCACTTGGCGCCAGTGGCCAGACTGACCACGTTGGCGCCGGACGCCGCGTCCACGGACATCACTGGGTTGGCACCATCGCCCAGAGGGGTAGTCGTCACCACGAAGCCCGCCAGGTGCACCGTTGAGCTGAGAGAAGAGAGGTGAGCGTGGACCACAGGGCAGTAGTCGCCGGCCTCTCACTGCGCGGCGACTCACATCATTCCGTTGTCGGCGCACAGTTCGCCGTACTTGGTGCGCACTAGGCGCGCCACCAGGTCCGACAGCGTGCTGGGAGGCGGAGGAGGCCGCTTCGGGGAGCTGCAAGAGCAAATGTTGGCTGCAAGCAGCTGCCATGCCTTCAGAGTTCAGCCATTGTCGGCCTACCCATAGTCGGTTTCGTCTCCGTACTCTGGGCTTCCGAAGGGTCGCTTGGGCGCGACAGCTTCCTTGGGTTCTGGAGTGGGCACCTGGAATAACGATGAGACGTATACTCCAAGACAAGACGCAGCATTTGAGAAGCGAGTGACGCACGTCGAACAGGCGAAGCAGCGCCTCCCTAGCCGCCTGTGTCTTGGCCATCTTCTTGCTGCGTCCCGACCCCTCGAAGGTGTAGGTGCCGACCAGGCATTTGGCCTTGTAGATTCTATTTCCTCCCACCAGCTCCTCGCCTGCAACGGGGAATGAATTATGCAGTATTGCGGAAGCGCGCCGATTAACCGGGCGCCGATGGTTCACCTGCGTCGGCGAAAGTCGGCTTCGCCCTGTCGCCCTTCTGCTTGGAGCACAACTCGTGGAGGATCTGGAGAGGCGGCTGCAGCTCCACCTGCAGAGAGCGAAGCGCCACACAAGGGTTGGCCAGAAGTCGGTGCTTTCTCTGCGCTTCGACAGAGAGGAAGCTGGAAGTTACCGGCGCCTTCGTGAGTCGCTCCACGTCGGAGAGTGACTTGCGCGGCTCCTTGACGGGCTCGGCCATCTCGAAGTTATAGAGCTCCTTGAGCGCCTTGACGGCGCAGCGGTTGCGCGCCATCTGCTTGCCGCCGCCCAGGCTGTCGGCCGTCTCCGTGAACGTCTGAATGCATACGCGAAACACGTCGCACGAGAAATGGGATGCAGGAAATCAAGCGAGCCTACTGCTACCCACTTTCTCTCCGATGACGAGTGTGGCGACGAAGACGGACTGGGCGGACGGCGCCTGGCCGTCCGACGTCTCCATCGTCCAAGTGGCCTTCTCGTTCTTCCTCTGGAGAATGATGTTCAGCGCCTGAGAGAGAAACACAAACGGAGGATGAGGTTTCTGGCGTCTCCATTCTCTTCCCTCCCTTTCCACCGACTTGCAAGGGGCTGCTGACGTCGCCGATGATCTCAGCCCAGTCGGTGATCTCTTCGGCGGCAACGAGCTCCGCCTCCGAGTAGCCGAACACCTGGGCCAGCAGCAGGCGACAGCAGGCGCGCTTGGCCCGACGACGACCCACGTCCTCCCCCTCCACCGCCACGTCGCCCAGCACGGCCTTGCACCTGCCGCGCCGAGTGGAAGCGGTAAGAACCAATGGCTAGCGGGCATGCGGCTTCGAACTCGCCCACTTGTAGCGCTTCTCGTTGGGCGGCGCCGCCTCCCCCGACACGTCCTCGAAGTCGAAGCGGGCGGCGAACTCCGAGCCGCGGTTGGCGTCGATGCACTTCTGGTGGACCAGCTGGGCCAACTTGTCCTTCTCCAGCAGGTCAGAGCGACGCCTCTGTAACGCCAGCCGACGCGCCTTTTGACTTCCCGGGGGAGCGTTGTCGGCGGCGTCGTCGCCTTCGCCGGCGCCAGGCGGCGACTCGAACTTGGGAGGCGCCGCCATCGGAGCGCCGCCGCCGCTTCCGGCTTCCACAGACGAATTCTCTTGGTCGGCGGCACTCGCCACGATCGGCACCCAGGGAATCAGAGCCTGGCAGGCGCGCACGGCCATTCGCTGAAGGAAGGGAAAGGAGCAATTAGCGTCGATGAACTATTACCTACTCTGCTGGAGGGAGTCGTTCTGATCCGTGGCTTCCACGCACTGATTGAGCTACCTGCTTGGCCATCTTCTTGTTCTGACCCTCTCCCGAGTAGTGCTGGCCCTGTAGCTCGACAGAGCAGCGGAATCGCTGCTTGTTCTTGGCGTCCAGCCAGCTGTCGTACTTCAGCAGCTGGTTCACGATGGGCATGTTCTCTTGCAGCGCCTGCACGCCACAAGAAATTGGTGTAAAGGTAGATCCTTCGCGGACGGACACAAAAGGCACCCAGCAGGGCGCAATGCCCACCTGGTATGGAAACTTCGGCTGGGTTGGTCGAAAGCCCCGCTTCGAGGGGCGATTCTTCGGCACAGCGCCCAAGCCGAGACGGGATCCGGCCATCCGTTTCGAGGGATTGGTCAGGCCGCTCATCGCTACCATCGTGTCGTGCTCCCCTGGCCCCGACGAGTCGAACATTGCGCCGCCGCTGCCGCTCTCACTCTCTCCCTCGGTGCCGTCCGACGCCACGAATCGTATCATGCGATCGACCACGCCACGATCTTCCTCGGAATCTCCGCCAACAACGCTGCCACCCAACAACGACGTGCACCGTGAATTCTTAGTACGGTGTTGTCTTGATACAGTATGCCACAACGTGGTGCGTCGACTCAGACGTGATGAACAGGATTCTCCCTGCGAAACCAACAGTGCCCGCGATCAATCAATGGTTACCCACGGGATATTGTGTAGGTGTAATAGTGGTCCCCGCTATCCCACCCAACGTCCAAGTTCCTTGAAACCTTCACGAAACACAAACAAATAAAAGACGCGCGTATTACAATGCACGGTCAACGTCTGTACTGTCGCTTCCCGATTACGAAAGTTCAAATTCTTCACCACGCCACTCAGGGCGTTGTAGTCGATTGTATCCCAAACGGATAACTTTGAAGTGGTTACCGTAACATATCAACGACGACATTATTTATTCCCAACGAGGTATGAAGTTCAAAATCTCACAACGCCACCCTCCGCATTGTGATCGGTTGCACACCAAACGGCTAACTTTGAAGCGGTTACGGTAACATATCAACGACGACATTGTTTACAGAGCAGCCGATGGCACCGACTACTTTATCACTTATGACGCCGTTCTTCCGGACCTTTGCTATTCAGGCGTAATATTTCACATTGTTCTATTCTACATTCAACGCAACGCCCTTCGATCGGCAACTTCGAAACTTTGCCGATTATATTTGAAGTTAAATTTTGTTTGATACTATAGTGCAGAGGAAACGAAGAAGGAAGCACCGAAGAAGGAAGATGTCGTCGATTGCGTCGTCGTCGGCAGTTCCGAAGGGGCAAGGGTGGCGTCTGGCGCGGTCGCCGCTGGGCGAAATCGGCAGCGGCGGGGCTGTGTCGCGCGGTCGGTGCTACAGCTGCGGCGAGTCCCTGACGCGGGACGCGGTGCTGGCCCTCGACCGTCTCTACCACCCCGAGAACTTCGTCTGCAGCGGCTGTCAGCGGCCCATCGTCCAGAGCTACCTGGTGCCCAGCAGTGGTCCCGAGGCCGAGAGGAAGCAGCCCTACTGCAGTCGCTGCTATGCCGACAAGTTCAATCCCAAGTGCGTCGGATGCAACCAAACGCTGCAGGAGACCTGCCTGGTGGCCATGGACAAGCACTGGCACCGCAACTGCTTCGTCTGCAGCGGCTGTCGCCAAGAGTACCAAGGCAAGGAGTACTACGTACGTGCTGGACGGCCGGCCCTACGACCTCGACTGTCACTGGGAGCGCCGTCTCAACAACCACGTCCAGCAGACGACCGGAGGCGACGACTGCGACCTCAAGCACTAGCGGCCGGCTGAAGAAGAGGAATCGAAGAAAGCGTGATGGGTGACCTATTTTTTCGCCCGCCTGGACACCATACGAGAGCTCGGCGTGCGTGCGTGCGTCCGTCCGTCCGTGCGTCCGTCCGTCACGCTCTCAGATCTCGGCGTTGGAAAGTCGTAGAGAGACGATCTTGGGCTCTATGGATGGGTCTCGACTGACTGATCATTAGTCATAATGGGTGTCGAGACTCAAACATTTGAATTTCTCGAGTTACAGTAACCCGAAGGTCCAAAACGCAAAGCGGCTCTAACTCGCTCGTCTTACGTCGTAGAGCGGCGGTCGACACGTCAGGTAAAAGCTCTCGACGTGCTCTTTCATGCGGCAGCAACAAGTTTTTATACTCCACAAAAAAGTGTGGAGTATATAGCGTTTGTGCGCGAAACGCAGTAATTTGGATCGGATGGGGTTCGCGCGTGCAGCGGCCGATTTGGAAACGGTCTTTTGCGTTGGGTAGGCCTAGTGGGTGGGCAGGGTGGACACCAAACGGGGTCACGCCCCGGGACCCCGTTGGCGGGAAATTCAAAAATTTATTTTTTCAAAGTACTAAAAAACGCATTGGGCAAGGTAGAACTCGAAAAGTTGCATATAATGGTATATACTATCTTTTGATATGTTGTAGCCCTCGATAGTGCCGAACACGGAAAAAAAGAATTGGATCGCTGTGGGACCCATTTTGGCGCCAAATTTGAAAAATTCGCGAATTTTGGCCCCGGGTCGACTTTGACGGGCTGCTGTCCGAGCTAGGTAGCAGCTAGAGCGCCGAGACCACGCTTGGTGCTCCTTCCCAGATGTCCTCTATTGAATGAGCCATGAACGGAGAAAATCGGGCGAAACACAAAAAACTTTCTTACACTGCGACTTTTTCGACTCCGGGGTCGAAAATTGCGATATTCGCATTTCGGCGTCTATAGCGCTCGAATGCGTTGCCCAATCGTTCCAAAAGTGGTTTCAAACGATTCTGCGCTTAAATCTGGCCCAGAAAAGTATTTTTGAAAACTTTGCAGAGCTACAGTATCCCTGCCGCGTCGGTTTGAATTTTGGGTGTCGAGTCGACTTCGCCAATATTATGCTCGATTTCGGGGTTTTCGGGGGCGCTGATTACGAATTTGGCATCCGTTCAGTGTATAGATGATGTTTGAACATACCTATGACGAATTTGCATGCTACCGTACCCCAAGTGAAAAATTTCGGTTCGTGGAGTCCATAGAAAGTTAGGGGTGTTGTATGTCGATTCCGCGGTTTTCGGGGGCGCTGATTCCGAATTCGGCATTAGTTTTGCACTCCGATACGTCAGCAGGCCAAAACAGCATAGGAGTCACTATGCGCAGGAGTTCAAATTTGTGGAGTATACTGCGTCCCCCGGACGACTTGCCTGGTTGAATTACGCAAACACGCACCGCTGAAAATGCCATTCTTGGCATTTTGATGTTAAAATCGCTCTAAGGCGCTCAACTTGCGTCGTAGAGAGACGATCTTGAGCTTTTTGGATAGTTCCCGACTCACTGATCATTTGTTCACCCATTGGTCGGAACTCAAAAGTTTGAATTTCGCGAGTTACAGTAACTCGAAGGTGCAAAAGCACAAAACGGCTGGCTCTAGCTCGCTCGTCTTACGTCGTAGAGCGGCAATCGACACGCCAGGTGAAAGCTCTCGACGTGCTCTTTTACGCGGCTGCAAAACTTTGTTCAATTACGCAAACACGCACCGCTGAAACGCCATTCTCGGGATTTTGACGCTTAGATCGCTCTAACTCGCTCAACTTGCGTCGTAGAGAGACGATCTCGAGCTTTTTGGCACTCCTCCCCTCCAAAAGGGTGGAGTGCTATAGTGATGGTGCGGATTCTGTGTAAATTGGAACGCTCATAAGTTGGGCTAGAATTGGCCGATCGGGGCGAATTTTTTTTTATTCGATAGGTCTCGGGAAGGCGCAGGGTGGATCGAAGGTCTCGACTTCCGTCCGGGACCCGATTTTTGGCAAGTTGCCAAAAACCTGGTTTTTTGGCCTCCGACGAAATTTGGAACGCTAGAATAGTGTTCCAGTAGAACGGAGGGAGACGAGCTCTGGGCCGAATATGTAAAAGACATTGGGCTATCCGACAGTGGGGGCGCCGCTGGGCTGGGTCTGGGTCTGCCCGGGCTGGGTAGCAAAAACCGGGTTTTTCGACCCAAAAGTAGGGTTCAGAGTCCCACTCGTAATTTTTTGCTTTCGAACGTAGGCGCATGGTATTTGTGGAAGTTGAACAACTTGGATAGATCTTTCCTGAATCGACGTTAGAATTCCGGTGAGAAGCTGCCCGGGACGAGAAATTCACCCCAAAGTTGAGTCCCGGGTTTCTGGGTAAAAGTTCGGGCACGCGTAACTTTTGACAGGAGGCCAATATCGACAAGGGACAAAGACCGTTCGATAGGCCACGTCGAGCTCTACAACTTTGTAGTAGATCGTTTCTCTGTAAATGGTCAAATTTTTGGTGAAAATTCTAAAAAATCGATTTTTTGACAAAATTTCAAAATTCTGCCATTCATATCTCTGTGCTGTTAGAATCGATATCGACTATATTGACGGAGTGCTTGAGGCTTATAAAGGTCTAAATCGTGGCAATGTCACAGTTTTGGGAGGGATAGTTTTCTAGGCAAAAAATCGGTTTTGCGACAAATTTTCGGTATTTTGGTGCAAATTGGGGTCAGTTGAGATATTTTGGTGTCAGTTGGACTTTCACATGATAGAGCCTCAAAAGATACGTTGTTTTTGTTATAAGCACCTTTTTGTCCGACGCGTATTTTGGCGGGAAATTTGAATTTAAAATTTGGCTGCTGGATTTGTCTGGGGCACCTGCCGTGCAAGTACTCGATTCCGGCTTTTCGGGGACGCTGATCACGAATTTGACGTTGTCTTTTCGTTTTGAGATGTGTGGACCATTTTTATACTCCACAAAAAAGTGTGGAGCATATAGCGTTTGTGCGCGAAAGCAGAAAAGTTGCCCGTCTGGCGTTCGCGCACGGAGCGGCCGATTTCCAAACGGTCTTTTGCGTTGGGTAGGTCTAGTAAGGGGCCAGGGTGGACACCAAACGGGGTCACGCTGCGGGACCCCTTTGGCGGGAAATTCAAAAATTTAAATTTTCAAAGTACTGAAAAATGGGTTAAACAAGGTAGAACTCGAAAAAGTTGCACATAATGGTATATACTATCTTTTGATATGTTGTAGTACTCGATAGGGCCGAGGGTGGAAAAAAAGAATTGGATCGCTGCGGGACCCATTTTGGCGCCAAATTTGAAAAATTCGCGAATTTTGGCCCCGGGTCGACTTTGACGGGCTGCTGTGCGAGCTAGGTAGCAGCTACAGCGGCGAGACCACTCTTGTTGCTCCTTCCCAGATGTCCTCTATCGAATGAGCCATGAACGGAGAAAATCGGGCGAAACACAAAAAACTTTCTTACACTGCGACTTTTCGACTCCGCAGTCGAAAATTGCGATTTTCGCATTTCGGCGTCTATAGCGCTCGAATGCGTTGCCGAATCGTTCCAAAAGTTGTTTCAAACGTTTCTGCGCTTAAATCTGGCCCAGAAAAGTATTTTTGAAGAATTTGCAGAGCTACAGTATCCCTGCCGCGTCGGTTTGAATTTTGGGCGTCGGGTCGACTTTGCCAATATTATGCTCGATTTCGGAGTTTTCTGGGGCGCTGATTACGAATTTGGCATCCGTTCAGTGTATAGATGATGTTTGAACGTACCTACTACGAATTTGTATGCTACCGTACCCCAAGTGCAGAATTTCAGTTCCCGGAGTCCATAGGAAACTAGGGGTGTTGTATGTCGAATCTGGGGTATTTTGGGATGTAGATCACGAATTCAGCATTGCTTTTGGGATTGGGGGTGCCAGGAGGCCACAACAGCAGAGGAGTCACCATGCGTAGGAGTTCAAATTTGTGGAGTATACTGCGTTCCCCGGACGGCTTGCCTGGTTGAAGAATGTGCTTACCACCATATGTGCCGTCAAGTGGAAAACCTGGTTGTGTCAGTTCAGCTGAAACTAGGTGTGTTGTATGTCAAATGTGGGGTATTGGAGAGTCACAATTCCGAATTTGCTATTAATTTTTCGATCAGAATGGCCACTAAGCCTCATTGACATGCCTCGTTGATCAAGGTTGAAAAAATAAGCGCCCCCCCCCCCCGCCAAAAATCGCCCACCTATTGTTAGTGCCAGCATGGCACTACCATATGTGCTCTGTGACCATTCCTAAATCCTAACCCAAGATTAGGCTACATATGACAGCACTACTACTAAATGCAGGTATTCCGATCAAAAGCCATACAGTTTCAGCCTAAAATCTATGCAGATGAGCGCAAAAATGTGACAACAACAGGGAATTTTGGTGAAATTTTGGCACTCTTGAGGGGTCGAGTTAATAAGCGCCCCCCCCCCCCTCGAATAAGCGCCTCCCCTCCAATAAGCGCCCCCCCTAGAGGTAGGTTGAAAAAATAAGCGCCCAGGGCGCTTAATAGAGGATTTACGGTAAATCAGTTTCTATGGTCACCCCTGTTTTACAGACCTGTCACAATGATCATTTCCGGTCGAACACGGAGTTTCCGATTCTTCAGAATGGAGAGCAATATGATACCGTTGACCAAGGTGAGTAGTGCGCCCTGCACCGCGTAGCTCGCGTACTTGTCGGAGAAGTAGTCCACGCTGCTCTGATCGTAGCGAAACCGAACGGCTGACTTGTTGGTGAACGGGTCGTCGAACTCCGAGTCATTTGGCATCGCTGGTGCCACAGCGACGGATTTGTTAGGTTGACTCACTCGAGAGCATTGATCAACTCAACGCTTATTAGAAGTCGAGCGCTTCCGATCTCCCCACACCCAGTGTGCATAGCAACGCGTTTGACTTCAATTAAGTGCGCCAAATCAACACCTCAGTGACGCAGGTACGGTCGTTGGATCGTAGGGGAATATTGTGTTGCCAACACCTGCTCCCTCCCTCCCCCCCCCCCCCCCATAGGTGCACACATGCCTCCCCCGCACCGCCTGGTTCGTAGCATAGTAAAAAGGTGAACTAGAGTCTTTAGCCCGTAGGACAATCTCTATGGTCAATAGTGCATGGGTAATCTGCAGAGCATGAACGAGATAACACAATCATCGAATTCAGTGCACTGCTGAACATTACAGTTAGATCCCAAGTCATTTGACACTGCCCCTGCCAGGGCCTACATTTAGGATCCCGCCAGCTCCAATGCCTGTAAATACACAACAGACACTATAGACACAATAGACAACTGGGTTTAGCCCGTAGGACATTTCAGATACCGTAAATACTCTAATAAGCCCCCGGGGCTTATTTTTTCAACCTCCTTCTAGGAGGGGGTACTATTGGAGGGTGGGGGCTTATTCGAGGGGGAGGGCTTATTAGAGTATTTATTTACGGTAGATCTCAAGTCAATCGTCCCTGTGCCCCTGCCAGTGCCAACGTTTGGGATCGCACCAGCTCCTGTGCTTGTAAATACACAATAGACACTTTGGTTTAGCCCATAGACTATTGGGTTTAGCCCATAGACTATTGGGTTAAGTCCATAGACTATTGGGTTTAGCCTGTAGGGCATCAAGACATAGCATAGTAAAAGGTGAACATCAGGTCATCATGGTGGGGGGGGGGGGGGGGAGGGGGGCGGTGTGGGGTGAGGAGAGAGGGGGATGCAGTGCAAGCAGTCCACGCAACACCCTTCCTTCCGCACATTCGCGTTCGTTTCTCTGCCGTCGACTATGTAAGCCGGACGCGACGCTCTAATGGACGGCACGCACCGAAATGCGATTAGCACATACTACGTTAGTGAACCGCTTGCGCCGCTTTGCAGTGCAACCGCAGCCAGCGCCACGCTTCAGCTACGGTATGTACGGAAGAAGATCACTCAACAGATTAGATTACGGTAGGCACGAGAGATCGGCCACTGCAGATTCCTTTTCGAGGTGCGCCACCTGCCTGAGGCGTCGGCACGTCGTGAGGTGAGTCAGTGTAAGACGGTTCCCGCCCAATAATATGCCGTCTTCTGCCAAGATAAGGGCGGCATACTGCGGTCAGCGGAGCCAATAAAGAGGTCACGAGAGCCCCTATATTCAAGCCAGGCCAGGGACGTTTGTCTTGCGTAGCGGCGTGTGGATCTCTGCCTAGGCGCCACTCAATCAGTCTGCGTGCCATCTTCTAACCTAACCACCCCACCCCCCCCCCCCCCCCCCCCTTCCTAGATGCGCGTTGGGCGCGCAAAGTATTCATTCTTTGCACACACACACACATTGGATTCAACCCCTGTGCGGACCGTGTGGCGAATCTCTTGGGTCTTACTTTGTATGCCCCGCGCGCGCCTGGTGGCGGCGGGGGGGTACGCGCCGCGCGTACCCCATAGGCGTCGCTTTCGCTCCGCTCGGTTTCTTGCGCGCATTCTCACTGCTAGGCGACGGATGGAGGGCTCTTTATCGAGACGTCAAATGGGATGATATAGAGCGGCCCTTGATTGGTCGCCTGGCAGCGTGGGAAGAGCTTTGATCCGAGCTCCGGGTATTTATGGGTAGAACGGAAGCATCCGATCCACCATAGTCATAAACCCGAGCCCCTCCACACATCGCATCGCTGCCCATTGGAGGGACCTGCGTTGTGTGCTGTGTCTTTATTCTTCTCTCAATACCCTACGGGTCCAACGGCGAACCTTGCCTCGGTGGATGTTCATCATAAAACACCTTAGGGGCGCAAAGGTCTTGTTGCGTTGCGTCAGATGAGAACGCGACTTGCTAATTGGTATGCGGCTGGTGATTACCACTTTTGGCTTTGATGATTGTCAGAACGCGCTGCATAACTGGATGGGTTCAGTCGAGTTTCTACAAAGATCTCTGTTAGTTGTTTTGTCATTTGTTCATTGGCAATGCCATCTTTGCCCTCTAGGAGCTCTCTGTCTTCCATTACCTTCCTTTCAGCCATTGACACTTCGTTTTCCATCTGCCACCTTTCTATCTGTATGCTGCTCCTGCATCCTTTCTGGCAGTTCTATTGTTTGGACCTAGCTATGTACCATTTGTTATTTGGCATCAACCTTCGTCGAAGTAATTTGGTATTTCTATAACGGCTTCGCCTTTCGTATCCTGCTCTCTGGGACCTTCATCTTAACCAATGGCACCGTTGTCGTCGTTTGGCCTTGCCAACTTTGTCGACTGGCAATGACCATTGTCGTTTCTGACACAGTGCCTCTTGGGTACTTCACTTCTGTTCCCTGACGCCTGTATCGTAAATTTGTTGTGTCAGTGTCATCTTGCCCGACACCTCTGTCATTTGCTCCAATCATGCCGCCCTTTCCATCCGATCAGACACATCTGTCTTTGGCTTGTCACCTGGCCTAATTTGACCTCGTTTGCGTGAGCCACTGAAAAGGGATGACGTGGGCACTGGGCTTTCAGCGTAATTCACAATTGCTAGACCGGTGCAGTGCAACACCTTTATGAACAATGGGACGCATGTGTCCAAAGCGGCCTGGCACACCTGGTTGGGTCTCAATGAGTGCCCTATAAAATCTGAACGTGTGCCCCCAAAATCTGAAGGTCCCCTCAAATTCTAAATGAGTGCCTCCAAATTCTGAATGTGCCCTCAAAATCTGAATGAGTGCCCCATCAAATCTGAATGGGTGTCCCATGAAATCTGAACGAGTGCCCCCAAAATCTGAACGTCCCCCAAATTCTGAATGAGTGCCTCCAAATTCTGAATGTGGCCTCAAAATCTGAATGAGTGCCCCATCAAATCTGAATTGGTGTCCCATCAAATCTGAATGAGTGCCCCCAAAATCTGAATGAGTGCCCCCAGGGTCAGGGTCCAGAGGCGCGCTATTACTAAGACGTGTGTATCGCCCGGTGGGCGCAGCCGGCCTACGCAGGGGGTGAAGTAGATGGAGGCATATTTACCCCACTAGCCGTTTCCACTAAAACTCGGTCGACGTCGCGCCTGGTGGGTCTCAGCTGAGGCTTAGCGCGACCACCAACTTCAGGGCGCGCTCCGCGCGTATCTTAGGCTGATCCAACCCGTCTGCTTGGCGTGAATGCGCGCGCATGCGCGCTTACGTGTGGGCATGCGCGTATACATCCGTGCATGCGTTCATGTGCATGCGTGGATGCGTGCGTTCGTGCCTTCGTCAGTCCGTCCGCGATGCTTTCAGACATCGGCGTTGGCAGGTTGTAGAGAGATGGTCTTAGGCGCATTCGATAGCTCTCGACTCTCAGATCTTGCCAACATACCACCCACGGTCGAGACCACATACAATTTGAATTCGCGAGTTACAACAATCGAGAGGTCCAACACACAAAACGGCTCTGCTCACTCGTCTGGCATGGTAGAGACGATCTTGAGCTCTTTCAAAAGCTCTCGACGCGTTCTTCCATGCGCTGCCAAAATTTGTCGATTGGGAAGACGCGCACGATGGAAATCGAACCTTTTGAGATTTTTAGCACTGAAATGAGTATGAATCGTTTGTCCTGCATTGCCGAGCCAATCGATACGTCGTCTGAACACACTCGTCCCTCGAAAGCTATCGATTGGAGAAGAAAGAAATGAGGCGCGCAAGTGAGTGGCCCTAATTTTGATCATAGCTTCCCTCACGCAGGTGAGCGGCCCAAATTTTGATAACAGCTCCCTCACGCAAGTGAGTAGCCCAAATTTTGATCACAGGTGAGTAGCCCAAATTTTGATCACAGCTCCCTCACGCAAGTGAGTAGCCCAAATTTTGATCACAGGTGAGTAGCCCAAATTTTGATCACAGCTCCCTCACGCAAGTGAGTGGCCCAAATTTTGATCACAGCTCCCTCACTCAAGTGAGTGGCCCAAATTTTGATCACAGCTCCCTCACTCAAGTGAGTGGCCCAAATTTTGATCACATCTCCCTCACGCAAATGAGTGGCCCAAATTTTGATTACAGCTCCCTCACGCAAGTGAGACCCAAATTTTGATTGCAGTAGCTCCCCTAAAGTTTTTGGCACTCCGCCGCTTGAAAAGCGAAGGAGTGCTATAGGAGCGGTAATTGGCACTCCGCCGCTTGAAAAGCGAAGGAGTGCTATAGGAGCGGTAAAGCCTACAGTTAACATAACACGTGCTAGCGCTCGCTACGAAGCACCTAGGGAGCCAAATTTTTTTTTAAAAGATAGCTTATGACGACGCGCAGCGTGCTCGGGGGGTGAAAAAATTTCGGTGGTGGAAGAATTTTGCGAAAATTCAAAAATTCAAATTTTTGCTAAGTAAAAAGAAAAAACCACCCCACAGTTTGCGCAAAAGTGGACCGAATTTGGTGATTTTTGGATATGTTGTAGGCCTTTGGGTCCTCAGACGGCATCGCTGGAACGGGCTCCCTAGGTGGTCCGACGCGGGAGTACGGTAGAAAATTCGAAATTTTAAATTTTTTCCGACATTTAAAAAATCGTAACTCGAGTTTACGACGGTGGATTCTCGCAAACTCTTCGATCCGGCCTAGTCAATTCTATGGCCTTTCGATAGAGACCAAAACCGCCGAGATCGGTCTTGCCGCTCGGGAGATCCGCGGTGACAAAAGTCCCGGGTCTTGAGCGGAAAATCCGGATTTTCGACTTTGAGTGAATTTTTCGATTGGAAAGCGTGTCTTTAGCGCTAAATTGACCATTGCATCGTGTTCAGCGTCAAAATTTGGTCTAGACGAAGTGTCTTGACCATTTTGAGGTACCGCACCCTGGCCGCGCCGAATTTTTGAATCCCGGGGTCAAATTTTCGAAATTGTGTTTTCACTTGTTTCGGGGGTTTCCGACGACGCTGAACACGAATCCGGTGTTTGTTTTGCGATTTTGGACGCCCTTGCCCTGATTTCGGCACCCGGCCGGCCAAAAATTAGGTCCCGGGGTCGAATTTTCAAAATTGCATTGACAGTTGTGTCTGGGCTTTCTGACGCCGCAGAACGCGAATCCGTCGTTTGTTGTGCGATTTGAGCTGCATTTAGGCTGATTTTGGCCGAATACTCACGCACTGTAAAATTTCGCGAAATTCCGAAAATACCATCCGCCATTCATTTTGCTGCGCTTACAGTACACCGTCCATATAAGACGCGCTGAGAAAGGCGTCTACGCACGCGCAATCGAACCGAGTTATAGGAGCATCGTACTGTAGCACCGACGCCGTCCACCGACGCCGTCCACCCCAGCGGGGGATCCCCCGCTGTGTAGCGTAGATAAGGCGCGCCTGTACAACTGGGGCGCCGCTGGCAATCTACATTGTGAGTGGCTATAGACAGTCAGCGGTCAGTACAGCCTGCGCTCATCGTCGTCAGTACAGCCTGCTCCGACGCGTCACTTGCGCCACATCGGCCTCTAAGTGTATGGCATCTGCTTAGACCCACCCCGGGCTATAGACCCTAGTTCTACACTGAAAAATTGGGAACAAACAAATTTAACGGGAGTGCAACACTTGTTGGAGTTTCTGTGCCCCCTCTGCTAAAACAATCACGCGGAGTGCCTGTCTGACACTCAAGGAGTGTCACGTATCACTTGTCGACCCCTTTTATGGTCTGAGCGCTAAAAACTCAATCAGACCGCAATTCACGTTCTTTCTTCGCGCGGGATTGCTTTCTTCGTAAACCTACGTAATGGTAGCTAAGCCACTATCGCGCGGGAAACGTCCTTTCACCCCAATTCCCCATTGACTTTCAAATGGCAGCAGCGACAACAACCAGTATGGATCCACGGCAGCTTTATAAGGACGATCCCATAGCGTTGGCCGTGCTGGCCGCGGGCCTAACGCCCGATCTGCCCGGATCCCGCGCAGAAAAGCCGCCGCCATCGTCAAATCAGCGCGCGAAAACCCCGAAAACTCTGTCCGTTACGACCCAACCAATGGAGGAATTCAATCTGGCGCTGTCTCCCGACGACGGCGACGACGACAGCGGCAGCGGAGGAGATAGCGATCTGCTGCAGCTGCCCTGCGTGGAGCGAAGGGAGGAGGGCGAACTGTGCGACGACTGCGACGACGACATTGAAGTCGTCGTCGTCTCCTCGCCCCCCATTCTTCTCCCCAAAGCGCACCACTGCCCAGCGGAAGAAGCGCTGACGACTTCTCGTGCCGCACAACAGCTGCAGGGGGCGCCTTCGCCGCCCACTGTGGGCGAAGCGCCGCAGGCGCGGGCGCCGAGCGACTTCAGGCCTTCGATTGCGGAGGACGTCAAGATGAAAGCGAGAAGTGTGCCGCTGAAGAAGCGGAGGATTGAGGATGAGGGGACGATGGAAGGGCCCCAGCTTTGCCCCATTTGCCGGGAGGAGTGAGTCGCCCACGAATTGTTGTATGCTGGTGTTGTGTGGACTGAAATTGAGGGTGGGTCTGAATGAGTGCCCCCAAATTCTGAATGAGTGCCCCCAAGTTCTGAATGAGTGCCCCCACGGTCCAGAGGCCCGCTACTATTGCGGCCGTGTGAATCGCCTGGTGGGCAGGGCACAGCCGGCCTAAGCAGGAGGTGAAGTAGATGGAGGCTCGTTTACCTCACTTACAGTTTGCATGTTTACCTCACTTACACTAAAGGTCAGCGTGAATAATGGCGTAGCACATACGTGTAACCGGGGGGGGGAGTATGGGGGGGGGGGGGAGTATGGGGGGGGGGGGGGTAAGCCCCCCCCCCCCTAGCCGAAAGTGTACCCCCCCATACCCCCCCCCAGGTACCCCCTTCCCGCTTTCCCCAAAAGACCCCCCCCCTAGAATTTCAAAAATTTTCGCCTGCGGCGCTTAACAAGCTGCTTTAAAAAAGTTGAGTTGTTTTATTAATACAGAGTGGTTTGTGAGTGTTTTAAAGTGGAAGAGTAAAAGAGTGGATACTTTTGTAAAGTATTTCGAAGCCTTTCCGATATGAAGCGCGCCCGCCCAGAGTCCACTATTCATGCGCTACTTCTGACACGCTCCTTTCTGAGGGGTTCTTGCAGGGCAACATTGGGATCGCCCGGGATTAATTTTTTTAGCAAGACACACGCATTTCTGAGCGGTTGTTGCAAGGCAACATTGGAATCGCCCGGGATTAATTTTTTTAGCAGACAAAGTTGTTCGTAAGACAAGGGTTTAAAAAAACAAAAGTATTATTTTAGGAATGAGTGTTCAACAACTGCCTCAACGTAAGCTTTCAAACGGTCGAACGAATGCCGCTCTACAACATAAGAAGAGCGAGTTAGGGGCGATTTGCTGTTTGAACTTTTGGGTTACTGTAGATCGCGATATTCAAACTTATGAGTTTCGACCAATAGAAGAACAAATGATCAGTGAGTCAAGAGCTATCCAGCAACTCAAGACCGTCTCACTACGACGCACGCTGAGCGAGTCAGAGCGATTTCTATGCTAAAAACGCAAGAATGTCGCTTTTCATGGTGCGTGTTTGCGTAATTAAAAAAATTTTTACGCCAAGTGAAAGAACACGTCGAGACCTTTTAGTTGACCTATCGCACGCCGCTCTACGACGTAAGACGAGCGTGTTAGAGCCGTTTTGCGTTTTGGATCTTCGGGTTACTGTAGCGCGCGCAATTCAAACTTTTGAATTTCGGCTTCTCTTAACGGAATTATCAGTGTGCCGAAACCTATTCATTGAACTCAAGATCGTCTCTCTATGGCGGAAGACGAGCGAGTTAGATAAGTTTTGCGTTTTAAACCTTTGGGTTACTGTAGCTCCCGAAATTCAAACTTTTGAGTTTTGACCAATAGAAGAACAAATGATCAGTGAGTCGAGAGCTATCCAACCAACCCAAGATCGTCTCCGTACGACGCACGCTGAGCGAGTTAGAGCGATTTTTGCGTTAAAAACGCGAGAATGTCGCTTTTCGTGTTGCGTGTTTGCGTAATTAACAAAAGTTTTAATGCCAAACGAAAGAGCACGTCGAGACCTTTTAGTTGACCTATCGCGCGCCGCTCTACGACGTAAGACGAGCGAGTTACAGCCGTTTTCCGTTGTCACCTTCGGGTTACTGTAGCGCGCGCAATTCAAACTTTTGAATTTCGAAGTCTCTTAGCAACATTACCAGTGAGTCGAGAGCTTTCCGTAGAGCCCAAGATCTCCTTCCTACGACTTTCCAACACCGAGATCTGAGAGCGTGACGGACGAACGAACGAACGAACGCACGCACGAACGCACGATAAGCTCTCGTAGGGGTTCGCCCGGCTGAGGCCGGGCGAAAAAATGGCAAAAATTTCGCCTGCGGCGCTTGAAAATAGCAAAATTTTCGGCTGCGGCGCTATATTTTGGACGTTTTTGACCAAAATTTAGCGATTTTTGGCACTATTTTTGCCTATTTTTTCAAAATTTTCTTATTTTTTGGAACTTTTTCGGCAAAATTTTTAGGTCATTTGACCCCCCCTCCAGGGGCCTCAGACCCCCCCCCCCCCCCCCCCCCCCCCCCCCCCCCCCCCCCCCCCCCCCCCTGGCCGGTTGGCGCTTACACGTATGGCGTAGCAGTAACGAAAAGATTAACCTACCTAAATTTGGTACTACTAACTGATGAAGGTGCAGCTAGGTACTTCTTGCAAAGCGCCAAAAATCATTAATTCACCGCAAAATTTCCACAAATTTACACAGACTGCTCCCCAGTCTGGACTGTCATCTGGTGGCCCATCTGCCCCTCATGTTCGAGTACCCGACTAGCGTGAGCTGGTTCTACGGAATGCGCCTGGAGTCCATGCTGAGGGGGCACCCGGTCTACGGCCAACTGGTCAATGACCCTCGGAAGGCCCGGAGACCCAAGTGTGACTTCTGCGGGGGATACGCCTTTACGAGGTTTGGGTGATAATAACTCTTGGTCTGCTTAGTCTAGCTGCAGTGATTTGTATGAATGTGTCCTGAGAGGTGGGGAAGAAGACGTGACTGGAAGTAGGAACATATAGGTACCACCTGTGGATATGCCGGGAATGAGTTGTGAGGAGAGGCGGTCCCCCGCCCATGCCAATCAGCTACACTTCTGTCCGAGACATTTGTACACGCAACGCAGAGGTCGCGGGGAGAGAGAGCAGTTTTTAATTTTGAAATGAAAAATGAGGTTGCATGGGGGATTGGGTGTGGTGGGCGCTCTCTCTTGGTGCGTGTTTAATGTATTGCCCAATTACCAACAAGCTGTTTTAAAAAAGTTGAGTTGTTTTATTAATACAGAGTGGTTTGTGAGTGTTTTAAAGTGGAAGAGTAAAAGAGTGGATACTTTTGTAAAGTATTTCGAAGCCTTTCCGATATGACGCGCGCCCGCCCGGAGTCTACTATTCATGCGCTACTTCTGACACGCTCCTTTCTGAGAGGTTCTTGCAGGGCAACATTGGGATTGCCCGGGATTATTTTTGGCACTCCTCCCCTCCAAAAGGGAGGAGTGCTATAGTGATGGTGCGGATTCTGTGTAAATTCAAACGCTCATAAGTCGGGCTAGAGTTGGCCGATCGGGGCGAATTTTTTTTTTATTCGATAGGTCTCTGGAAGGCGCAGGGTGGATCGAAGGTCTCGACTTCCGTCCGGGACCCGATTTTTGGCAAGTTGCCAAAAACCCGGTTTTTTGGCCTCCGGCGAACTTTGGACGCTTAGAATAGTGTTCCGGTAGAACGGAGCGAGACGACCTTTGGGTCAAATATGTAAAAGACATTGGGCTATCCGATGGTAGGGGCGCCGTCGGGCTGGGTCCAGGCCTGCCCGGGCCGGGTACCAAAAACCGGGTTTTTCGACCCAAAAGTAGGGGTTCACGGTCAGGTCGTAGTTTTCTTGTTTTTAAGGCTGACCGAACGTTAATTGCCCCAATTGAAGAACTTGGATAGCTCTATCCAGAATCGTTTTATATGATGCGCTCAGAAGTGGGACCGGCCGGGGAATGCACTCCAAAGTTAGGCCCCGGGTTTCCGGGTAAAACTCCGGGCCGGTGTAACTTTTGACAGGGTGCCCGTATCGGGATGGGGCAAAGACCAATCGATAGAGCTCGGCGAGCTCTACAACATTGTAGTAGGTCACTTCTGTCAGAACCGCCAATTTTTGGGTGAAAATTTGAAAAAATCGATTTTTGGGTCAAAATTCAAAAGTTCGTCCTTTCCCATTTCTTGCTGTGCAAATCGATTTCGACAACACTAGCACAGTTTTTGAGTGTTACAAATACCTTCACTGTGGCAAAGTTTCAACTTTGGACGACGCTAATTTTTGGGCGAAATTTCAATTTTTTCAACAAATTTTCGGTATTTCGGTACAAAGTGGGGTCGGTTGAGATATTTCGGTGTCAGTTGGACTTCCACGTGATAGAGCATCAAAATATACGTTGTTTTTGTTATAAGCACTTTTTTGTCCGACGCGTATTTTGGCGGGAAATTTAAATTCAAAATTTTGGCTGCCCGATTTGTCCCGGGCACCTACCGTGTAAGTACTCGATTCCGGCTTTTCGGGGATGCTGATCACGAATTTGATGTTGTATTTTCGTTTTGAGATGTGTGGGACCATTTTTGAAGAATTTGCTTGCATCCATACGTGCCCTCAAGTGGAAAACCTGGTTGTGTCAGTTCAGCTGAAGCTAGGTGTACTGTATGTCAAATGTGGGGTATTGGAGGGTCACAATTCAGAATTTGCTATTAATTTTGCGATCAGCATGGCCACTAAGTCTCACTGACATGTGTCGTTGATCAATGCGCAGCATGATTCAACTCCCAAAATTCATCTAAAAGAGGGGAGGAGTGCCCCGAGGGGCTCTGCCCCCGTCTACTAATCTTGTTTTGAGCAAGACACACGCATTTCTGAGCGGTTGTTGCAGGGCAACATTGGGATCGCCCGGGATTAATTATTTTTGCAGACAAAGTTGTTCGTAAGACAAGGGTTTAAATAACAAAAGTATTTCTTTAGGAATGACCGTTCAACAACTGCCTCAACGTAAGCTTTCAAACGGTCGAACGAATGCCGCTCTACAACGTAAGACTAGCGAGTTAGGGCCCATTTGCTGTTTGAACCTTTGGGTTACTGTAGTTCGCGATATTCAAACTTTTGAGTTTCGACCAATAGAAGAACAAATGATCAGTGAGTCAAAAGCTATCCAGCAACTCAAGATCGTCTCTCTACGACGCACGATGAGCGAGTTAGAGCGATTCCTATGCTAACAAGCTGTAACGCAAGAATGTCGCTTTTCGTTTTGCGTGTTTGCGTAATTAACAAAATTTTTAATGCCAAACGAAAGAGCACGTCGAGACCTTTTAGACGAGCGTGTTAGAGCCGTTTTGCGTTTTGGACTTTCGGGTTACTGTAGCGCGCGCAATTCAAATTTTTGAATTTCGACTTCTCCTACGGAATTATCAGTGTGCCGAAACCTATTCAACGAACTCAAGATCGTCTCTCTATGACGGAAGACGAGCGAGTTAGATAAGTTTTGCGTTTTAAACCTTTGGGTTACTGTAGCTCCCGAAATTCAAACTTTTGAGTTTCGCCCAATAGAAGAACAAATGATCAGTGAGTCGAGAGCTATCCAACCAACCCAAGATCGTCTCCGTACGACGCACGCTGAGCGAGTTAGAGCGATTTCTGCGTTAAAAACGCGAGAATGTCGCTTTTCGTGTTGCGTGTTTGCGTAATTAAGAAAACTTTTAATGCCAGACGAAAGAGCACGTCGAGACCTTTTAGTTGACCTGTCGCACGCCGCTCTACGACGTAAGACGAGCGAGTTAGAGCCGTTTTCCGTTTAGACCTTCGGGTTACTGTAGCGCGCGCAATTCAAAGTTTTGAGTTTCGAAGTCTCTTAGCAACATTACCAGTGAGTCGAGACCTATCCATAAAGTCCAAGATCGCCTTCCTACGACTTTCCAACGCCGAGATATGAGAGCGTTACGCACGAACGCACGAACGCACGCACGGACGAAAAGCTCTCGTAGGGGTTCGCCCGGCTGAGGCCGGGCGAAAAAACGTTTGCCAAAACCCCACAGGCTGGAACAACGTCAGCACACGTGCGTGACGACAGGGGTGGCCTCGCGTCAAGAGTGTTTCCCCCGATGGTCGTCCCTTCTGTCTCGAAAGAAGGCGAAAGCTCAAAGGGCGCGAAAAAGTATTACACCAAAAACAAAAGCGCGAAGCTGAGAGTGAAGGAGCGGTACTCAGCATACTGTAAGGGCGCGAATTTGAATAACAAGTGCCATGCCTATGATCGATTCTTCGTTCTGGAGCAGTGAGAGATATATCCGTAGGTAGCCCTATGCGTCGCGACGCGAAGAGTGTAGCAGAGTTGAACCGCTATTGCTCACATTACGTAGTATGAGAACGAAAACTTTATGATCTCTCGACTCTCGTTTGATTTCTGTCGTTCACTTTGGTTTGTACGGACGTTTCGCGGGGGCATTGGGTATGCTCACGTAAGGCGGATGTGTAATGCCTATTCGTGTATAATAATCGACGCCTGCGTAGGTACTGCGTATAGATAGTCTGCCAGTCAAGTGTCAGTCATTTATGATTTGCCACAGAACAGAACTATACACTGTTTGTGCCGAGTTTTGCCACGTCTGTTCTCCTCAGGTGTTGCGTTTACCGTCAATAGACGTTGTTATTTACCGTTTTGCTCAGTGTGTGTGGAGAAAGCGCCTCGCTAAACGTTTGCGTCTGCGTGTCGTTCTTTCACCCAAAAGACCGCGGAAGTTTGCCCGTCGCACTGTGTCAGCAGAGAGATGCGCCGAACGCACCAGAGATCGATACTCTCGACTTTTGGAGGGGGGGGGGGGGGTGGTCACCCCCCCCCCCCCCCCCCTTCCCGCACACACACGCAAACACGCAGGCCGACGCACGCACGGACTCTCCTCGCCGCCGCGCTCGCTCGCTGCGCACTAGACGCCAATTGAATTTTAGTGGCCTTTCCGCGGACGTTCGTTGGCTGCCTGGCTGGCTGGCCGAGAAAATTGCGCCGCTTTCGCATTGTAGTCGTCTGCTTCGCGCTTGGCCCTGGTGTGTCTGGGAGCTGGGAAGTAGGTACGTTTTTTCTTCGCGCGCGAAAAAATGAGCGCTCCTCCGAGACTGGCGGACCTCTGGCTTCGCCTGCTAATAATGCGGCTGTCTCACTTCGTTACTTGGGCTAAGGCCGGCCGTCAGGAGCGTGTGGCGTCCATTTTTTACGCGCGCGAAAAAAACGCCCGGACGCGCGCGGCTGGCCGCGTCAGACAGTGTCTCTGTCGGAGGGGGATTGGAAAGTAGACAAGGGATGCGTTGTTCCTTCCCCGCTGGATCGCTTCATACACTGTCAACACTCTTTCGCTATAGACATCGCGTCGTGTCGCGCGTAAGATCGGTTACGCGCGCATCGTTCGCCGCGCGCATTCCTCGGCCGATCAGGGAAAGTTCGCGAGTTGCGGATCCTCGGTAAAACCGATTCTCTCGATCGTGAATGAAGTAGAGAGTTTGAGCCGTGGTGCGTAGTTTAGGTTTGTGCGTGTGTGCGGTGCGTAATTTGTCAGTTTTCTCCTCGCTTCTATGATTAATTAGCGCCTCACGGTCCAACCCCTCGCGGCAGAGTAAGGCATGACTACCGTAAGTTTAGCTTACTAAACCGAAATCCCGATGATTAGCTGCGCAAAATTTTGGAAGCGGTCACACTTTGAATCACACGTCGTCAAGTCGGCCAGTTTGCGCCCTGTCATTTCCTTCCCTTGGCAGAACAGCTGTCCGCATATCCGGGGCACGCAGCTGGAGAGAGCGACAGACGACCCAGTTACCACTCTGCTGGGGGGGGGGGGTGTAAATCACCACCCCCCCCCCCCCCCGCTGTGCCTAGAGGCGTTCGTACAGGGTGTCATTTGCCGCTGGCAGGCTGCAACCGAGGCGGAGAAAAAGTCGCGTAACGGCGATTTGGCCGCGGCCTCAACTCGTCTCTGTTTGTTTGCAGTGGCTGCGACGCGTGCGGCAACCAACCCCCCCCCCCCCAGAGCAGAACTAAAGTGGCCCACCTCGCACCCACAATTCATAGAAAGCTCTCCACTCGGCGCAATTCACGCGTTTCTGCTCTGGTTGGCTCTCTCTTTCCCACTCAGTGTGGTGCTGCAACCCCCTCCCTAACCCTCTCTCTTGATGAAAAGAGGAGCTGACACCCTCTGTGTAGTGTTCTGTTCCTTTCTCTCGCATTACGTATCACAATAGGACCTTGCATTACAGTTGTTGCGCAGAGAGGATTGATGGCAGGCGATTCGCGCGTGTAGTGTCAATCTGCCAATGTTAGAGGCGCGTCTACACCTATGGAAGGAGCTTTGTCTGTAATGATTCTCGAAACTGATTGGCTTTGCCTACAAATTGCTGACCTACAGTTTAGCACTTAGCACGTACACGATAGCACTTTCTTCTTGCGCTTTCAGTTCCTTTCTGCTTCCCCCAACTGACGTCAAGTATGTATGTAGGCCGTAGCTATCTGCTATCTTTTTTCCGCTCGTTCCACTGAGGGGGCGAGAAACGTCGATATAATCTAGTAGTCAGTAGCCGCAAAGCGCCTTGCTAGCGTGCTAGCTAGCGGCGAGCTTATAAGCCTATACGCTGTCCCAAAGGATCTAGGCTCAGCGAACGTTAGCTAATCTGCCCGCCTAGCAAGCTGCTGAGTAGAGTACAGAACAGTTATCGTGGCGCGTTTTAGGCGGCTTTTGCGGCGTAAGAATTACGGTGTTGGTGCGCGTTTTACCTATTACCGTAATTAGCAACTTGCCGATTGATTGAT